>JAXMNL010000927.1:4151-17870 GCA_035128595.1 Eptatretus atami
GTCTCTCCCCAACTCTTTCCAGATATTTTTACAATCTTCCTGCTCTTTTGTCGTTCTCCCAGTTGTCGGTATATATTTGTTGATGCGTCTTTTTGTATTTTTCCTTTCTCTTCTTTGCAATCGATGGCGCTGGATTTGCTGTTATTTCCATCCCATGTGTGGCATCTTCTACTACGACGAGCGCCGACACAGAGACAGCCGTCAGCATGAGCACAGAAGACCTCCACCATACATGAAACGCGACGAGAGAGGTAATGCAGAAGCCAATCGGACCGTACAATCGAAGGAGGAGAGCCGCCAGCTCAGCCGCCTCGCCGTCTATACGCCCCGGCGCCCCCCTGGTTCTCGGCTCCACCCTCTTCGAGGGCTTCCGTAGAAAGGGGCGTTCCCTCTCTTCCCTGCCCACCTGCGTTGTGAGTCGAGGCGAAGCCCACGTAACGACGGCTACAAACGCCGCAAACCTTCCGTACGCAGACCGAGATGTCCGTTCTTGTAGTAGCGTGGGGAGATGGTGGGCGTGGTTGATCGAAGTGGTAGTGCTGGCGCTGTTAAGAGTGGTGCGCTGTTTAGCGTGGTTTGGCGTTGAAGTCGGGTTGCGTGGTTGTTGCTTGACGTAAGATGTGTGTTCGTTCGAAAATTAAAGCAGAACATGAAAAAAAACCGCTAACCAGAGGATCGGTGCATGCCCGAATGAATCACAATTAATTCCTCTCTAAACAATGGTTTCGGCTAACACACATGTAACTTAAAGAAATATATCATCACCTATCGGACCTTTATGGTGTTTGCGATTCCAGCAGCTCTAACAATATTTTAAAACAAAACTGAACTAGGAACACCAGTGAACATGTAGTGAGAAAATAAACAGTCTAAAACGTGACAACAACTTGACCACGCGGAAACATTAACTTTGAGAAAGTCGCAGAGACCCCTGAGAGAAGCTCGCCGTCGCTCCAACCCAAACCGAAGTCAAAGGATTGAATTCAATTTGAGAACTATTCACGAGAAAAATAAAGGAAAGAATTCACTGCTGAAATATAAAACGAATAGAAACGCTCTGTGCTGAAACCCCGGAGAGAATAAACGCTGGACAGAATAACTTGACAAACAGTGATGGTTGTCGCAAATAATAAATCAAACTCACGGAAGTTGTAAACTTTCCGGGATGTTAAAAAACACACTCCATCGCGGTCTTTCTCTAGATTGTAGAGATCACTGCATGATTTTAGTCAATGTGATTATTCATGTAGTATCACTGAGAACGACATCGCGACACAAAATTGAAATATCCCGCTCCGTAGCAACGTCCCCGCGTCATCGATCTTACACCTGATTGTCACGACGGCTCCAGTGCGTGAAAGCACCGAAGTTGCAACTGCCGCATTCTTGTCTCCCCAAGAAGACAACTGACACGCAACGTCTTTGAACCGGGCCGCCAATTTTGCCAAAATATATTTCAGACTTCTGCTAATATTTTAATGAGTTTCGAAGCTAAACTTAACTGAATTTTTTTCCCTATACTTCAATCGTGAATTCGCGGAAAATTCCCTTGGAGCCTCTTTTCTGGCCCAATGCGAAGGAGGCAGATCACATGCACCATATTTATGAGTCCCACACAGTGGATCGAAAACAAACATTAAGACGTAACATCCCAATTACATAGGCTCCAGGTCACTTCATCAATAACAAAACAAAACGAACAGTGTCTTTTTTTAATGTTTATTTTAAAAATTTTTCTTACTTGAGGCAATTTATGTATATTCTATGTTCTCTTAATCTTTTTAAGGATTTTGAAAGTTTCACAATCTTCTTACGTTTTTTAAGATTTAATTTTTTTTTTTTTGCTGTTTTAAGGTTTTCCTGCTCTGCCTTAGGTTAGGATTTTCCTCGACATTTTTGTCAGGTCGAGGAAAAATAGGTTAGGGGGGGGTGTGAATTTTGTTCAACATAAGTGGTAGGTCAAAAAGTTTACTTAATTACAAAAGAGAGTCGGGGAATTTTTTTTTTTTTGGGGGAAAATTTGTGTTCGCATAGTCGAAGCGATTTTGCGGAACGCATATGTAAATAATTTCCAAACTTAAAGGTTTAATATGTTGTTAAATCTGGTCACTCTCAAAATAAGAGCGTGTACCATTCAGATTCTCATGGGGGGTGCGCGTTAGTTGGGGGGAGGCATGGTAGTTTTATGGTAAAAAATATCTTCACCCGCTAGTCGAGACCCCCCCCCAAAAATCCTCACCCATTCTGCATAAGGCGTATACATATAAAAAACTTATTCTGCCCGACCCAACATGTCTAAAAACTGAAACTGTGGCACTTGTGGCGATCCTTGTGTCTGAGATCTGCGAGGATCTTGGTGGTTCAAGATCCGCTCATGTGAGAGTATTTGCTCTTTGGCATCGAGTCCAACACTCTCCAGTCTAGTAGATGGCAGCTTCTTATAGGCAGCCATAGTTAACTTTCATTTTTTGGGTACTTTTTCCTACACTTCAATTATTTAAGACATATCCTTATTCATATGTATTGCGCAACCTTGCAACCTTTCCTCTCTCGTTTATTGAGTCTTTTTATTGCATATTATTGCTTCTTCTTTATATGAGAGTTTGGTCGCATTGATTGGTCTAGCCAATCACAGTATTGGGTTTCTTTGTTAATTATATTCCCGTTACCTATTTCTGCCAAAGATTGTTACGCGATGTTTTATATTCCTGAGCATGGTTCCACACGCTAGTTTTAACAATAACTCTGAATAAGGATGAGTCAGATAGATTTTAGGAAAAGATGATATCATACAAATCACCATTCATGCTTTGTCTCGCATAAGAATACATCTCATCAGATTGCAAAATGCAACTGGGATCGGTTGTGTTTGGTCCACACAAGTAGAGGGAAACCCCCGCCCGGAGCCCTGGGATTGTTTTCATGGATCTGCGAGAAGCATAGTTCGGTGACGTTAGATTTGCCCCGTTCCTCCTGCCCATTCTCGGATTGGCGCATACTAATCAGAATACATAGTTGATGTCTCTATGGAAGTCTTACCAACCCTACATGTAATGCTCACAGACACATCATATGAGAGAAGCGAAATGCGCGATCCTCTAGGCAGGACAGGGTGGGTGGGAATCATGCAACTCGACCTAATGCGTGATCTCGCTTGTGTGAAGTATCCTATCTAACCTCGGTTTATATACTTCTCATTGTAATTTATTTCAAGTGCTTCTTCGTATAGCGATTTCAGTCAAAGTCTACCGTAACTGCTTGTGCAAATTGTCTAACTTTCCGCTTGCTTGCATTTCCAGTGCTTTTGCCTTTGAAGTACGCGTATGTACCATATATTGTTTTGTGATATACCTTTCCGCCTTTTTTCTACCCCACTTCTGTTACCGTTGATATGATCTCAACTTAGTTCTCGTGGTATAGAGGGCAAAGCCAGGTTTAAAGGTTTCTTTGCGTGGTGGGTGATGTTTAATTTCTAATACGCATTTTAGTCAGATAGTCTTGCCTTCCTGTTTAAGTTAAGTAATTTGCCAGTACATATCTAAAGGCACAGATGTTTGACGGTTCGCGTTGCTGTGTTGTGAGTGTCAATCGATCTTTTTACGCATTTGACGGTTATGTTATTGGTATACTAATTTCTGCATAAAGACTTGATGCCTTGGATTTATCTTCCAGCTTGAAAGTTTGACTCCTAGGCATCTCTGCCCCACATTTGTTTATTTATTATGAACATGCAAATAATCTTAATGATGTTCTGACTTAGTCTAACCTTTCTTTGATTCGTCGGTAGCTTTGTGTGTAGTTTAGTGCTCTCTTTAAACTATTTTTTAGACATTCATTATGACTTTTTTTTTAACTGTCTTGTCTAATATAAAGAGATTTTTTCTGCGTCCGAAAGATCATGACTTTGCCGTTTTTCAACTCACATTTCTGTGTCGGCATGCATGCTTGATTTATATGAATGCATTTAAGTGTCATTTGATTTTTTTGAACAAGTTACTTATCATAGTGTATCGCTTCGGGCTATGAACTGGCGTTATGTAAGGGTTTGCTTCCCGGTGCGGGTCGTCAGTAACATAATGTGTAATCCCTAGTCGAGCACAACTGACGTAATAAGGTGTGATAAAGCCACTGGTAAAGTGAACATTCTTCTCGCGCGCCGGTCACGAGTGAGGGTTGTACCTGCGTGATTTCACGAAAGGTTCCATACACCACCACTAATAAGTCACTCTTGACACAGTAGATTGATATGCAAAGATCATTGTGCCTTTATCTGTTGAGATTTCTTGACTGCGTCAGTCTTGCCTTTTCTCGTACTGTTCCGAGTGCATGATTTGTTGGATGGAACCAATATGTGTTGGACATAGAGTGAAGGTACCTTTGCCTGGGCCTTCAGCGCTCCTGCTTCGGTATGTACAATCGCTGTGGACAGCGTGAGCCCGCACATCCAGGTGATAAGATCCTCCATTGGCCTGGCCGTCGCATCAGTCGAACGGCAGAGAGCAATAAGGGGTGGGTGCGGTCGTTCGGTGTTATCGGCTTGGAAGTTCGTGATTACATCAATTGTTCCTTCGTACACTTGGCGCGCTTAGAGCGTGGTGATACTACCTGGATGATATCCATGTATCTCTTGCTTACTCTGGTGCTCTTTCCTTTTTGTCCTTCTATCTGTTTCGATCTTGGAGTCCGTTTGATCATTCTCAGGTTCTGCGTTTGTACCGTTATCTCATAATTTCACGTTATGATCCTGTCTCGTACAACATATTTTTAGCTTCACCTTGTATCTTGTTTTCTCGTATATAACTATTACTCCAATCCTTCAATGTTTCGTTTATAAGGTATTGAGGAGATAATAGGATTTTTTTGTTGGATGGGATGGGTGGTTTGGTGGACAACTGGGCTAACAAAGCTGATGCACAACTCAATGACACATCTCGAAGTAAGTTAAGAGGTAACTAGAAAACTGATGGTGTTGAGATTGACTGAAGATAGAAGGATTTGTGGTAGTGTTTGAGGAATAAGAGAGGGAAAATCAGCGTATTAATCTGGATAAGGAAGGTCGGCATATTGGGAGGGCTCGATTTTTACTTTGGTAAGATTCCTATGGAGATGATGACAATGGAATTTTTGTGAGAGGGAGAAACTTACGATGAGAATGGATGTTATTATATACTTATTGTTGGTTGGGTAGTTACTGAAATAGCCTTCTGAAGACTAAAGATGTCTAAGATTTGAAATGTCTGTTAATGGAAGTTGGGTTTGCCGACGCTGCCCAAAAGAGTATTTTGGTTAGTACACAAATTGTGAGCAGATTGCGTTGATACTGAAGAATACTGATGGGGTAGTTTCAAAGAGTAGTGTTACTTGGAAACCGAGTAAAGCCTGTGTGTCGAGCTAAAAATTCAGTGATCGAGGGTATACGAGCAAAAGCAGAGGAGTGCATGAGACCAGAAAATACCGCGAGCTCTGGTATTGTTCGAGTCCTGTCTAGCTTGCTCTTGAGGATCTCATGCCCAGTCCAGCCCATTTGGGAATTTACCAACGAAACTGGTTTGTGATTTCTTTTTCTGCGCAAATATCAATCGAACCACCACAAAGTTTAACACATTGTTTGTATTGGGGTTCGCGAGGGCGAATTAACCTGGAGTTGCTGAGTTTTGAAGTGAATTGGTTCACCACCTGTGGGAGCTCGAGGTTTGACAATTGTTTGTTTTTTTCTGGTGGGGTTGCACACTGATATCTATACTAAGATATGATCTATTTTTGATGTTTTTATAATATTAATGTTTCTGATTAGATTATGTGTAGTATTATTGTATTTTTTTTCACTCTGGTATATTTTTGGCTGTTACGATGTTGGGAAATCAAGCGGTTATTAAATTCCTGATTTAATGATTGAATTACGCAGGTTTTGATAAGGCATCAAAAGTTCGTTTTTCTTTGGGGGGGGTGACAATTTGAAAGGGTGTACACTCTTCTGACACGACATGCTAGCTCTGACCTCCTTTCCTTCCATACTCTCTAGGTTTGAGAATCTATGACGTCTTCCAATACCCATCTGGACCAGACCAGTGCTTCGTCTGGAATCTTGTCTCCCCAAACGTCTTGGTGCTAGATCTATCTTGACAATTTTCTTCATGCTCCTTTTTCGATTTTTTCAGCCAGTTGTCGAGGTAGTATATTTGTTAGAGTGTGTGTCTGATTTACTTGTATTTTTCATTGTCTTTCCTTCTTAGTTTTTTTCCATTGCTTCAGTTTCGACTGCGTACGTACTTTGCTGCTTATTGTACTATTCTCTCTTATGTTTGGCTTCTGTCTGGGACTCTGCGCACGGTGTTCCTGGTAAATTTCTTTGTTTCTTTTGTCACTGGCTATCGTGGTTGATGTCTCGACATCTAGATGTAGGTTTTGTTTACGAAGTTAGTCTAATTGTGGCGTTTTTTGATTCACACAGGAACATTTCGAGAGCGTGTTTCATGTCCTAGGTGTGTATGCTTTTGTAATTGTCATGTATGGCTCTGTATGTATTCTAGTATACAAGCGACTTGTTAGCACAGCAGATCATTGTGATTATGGTTTCGTCCGGTGTGTATTCTTTTGTCTACTGGGTAAAAGTCTCTGAATGATGGCTGAGGTTTATAAACTACTTTTGTTACACATCAGGAACATTTGACATGAGTTTGCTGTGCCGGGATGTTATATTCTATGATTGTGGCTTTAATAGTATATCTGCTGTATGACTGGTATTAAACACTTTTGTTTACATCACAGTAACCTATGTTCTTGGATCCATCGGTTTTTTGGTCTTGCCGCGTGATGTGTCATGCTTTGATGTGTCTATGTAAAGCTGGATGACTGCAGTGTCTAAACACTTTTTGTGACGCACTGTCACAGACACATATGAATCTGGGTTGTTGGCGATCCCTGGTGTGTATGTATGCTTTGACTGTCATGTCAAGTTGAAGATCTGAATTCTAACTACTAGCGTTTTGTTACTATGCACACAAGTCACATTTGTTACTATTGTGTTTCTATCTTTAACGGTCAGTGTATTTCTTTGTTGATGTCGATTGTTAAGTTGTGCATGACTGATAAACACTTCTGCTTCACATCACATACATATAGATCATGCTTTCTGTGCGGTGTGTTGATTCTGTGTATGATCTTATATAAGGTACTTTGATTGATAATGATTATATACACTGTTAACATCTAAACAGAACTTTTGAATGGTTTCTTTTCCGTTGTGGGTATTCTTTGAGTTGTACGCTATCTATGTTGTAATAATATGAGAGCTGATAGTTCTTGTTACATGCACATTTATACACTTGTAAGAGGGTTTTTCTTATCTTTCCGGGTTTGCAAGGGTGTCCTGAGTGCTGTCATTGCTAAGTGTGATGACTGAATAATAGCTTCGTTGCGAAACATGACACATCCTTGGGCGGTTTGATTGGGGAGTGGGTTCTTGGGTGTTATGGTTCTCCACCCCAATCGTTTAGTTGTTTTTGATGACGATATAAAACATTGATGAAGAACAAATAGGACCTTCGTCTTGCAATTCGGTGAGACGCGGTGTTGGATGATCTCACCGCGTGGGCAACCGTTGTGAATCTGTATCAACAGATATGAAGAAACGCCAGTTAACTGCCCTTTGTATATCACTACAGTGCACCTGGTGGTGTCGGTCATCGTGAACGTCACCTGTCTGGCATATTTTTTACACGCTTCCTTTTAAACACGATGAGGAGGTGAAGTATTTGTTGGTGAATCAGAAACGTGATTTGCTCTTCTCACTTCTTTGTTTCTCCTGTTGCAAGACATTATCCAAGCCTGTCGCAGTTTTGTTGTTTGTCGACACACGCCGTAACTTGTCAAACATCCTGTACACAAAGTCTCTGTCGGTTGGTTGAATGATCGAAAGAAGACTTCTCCATTCCACGACGAGGAACAGTTGACACTTGAAGACGTTTCAAAGTTTTTCTACTGCAAAGACACAATTGAGCAAAAACATCAATAAATATTTTACAACTTGTAACAGCGACTCGTGGATTTCATCATGGAGTCTCAGCCTTGCTAGCAATTCAATTTTTTCTAGTAAGCATATACCGATTTTGTTAACATGGAACACCCGAGCTTATCATGGCACTTACCTTACCAGATGGACCATATACAGCGTATCATCATGCATTCCTTGTGTTTACTTCACTATGTGTTGTGGCTATGCGAGATGGGATGTTGGTGTTGGATACGTCAAAAAATTTTATATTATTTCTACTTCACGTTTCTGTGTCATTGTATCATATTATAATGAAGTTTCTAGATGTTTTCGATAGATGTATTTCAATCCAACCGGAGTTCTGCGTGGTGTAGTCTTCCACTTGAACGGTTGTAAAATCAGAGGTTCGTGATGATACTTGGGAAAGTAATTTTAATTTTGCGAGACTAACTGAGGGTCACGAGAGAATTGAAAGAAAGTAATTTTAAATATTATACGTAATTAGTGAAGATTTCTCTGTATGAAAACCTTCAGAAGATAAACCTGCTGGACGATATAACTTGCTAAACAGTTATTTGTTGATCGATAGAATAATAAATCAAATGTAGTTTTCACGGAGGAGGTTGCTTCATCAACTGTTGTCTGAAGAGAGTCTTTAATAATAACGAAACTTCGCCGTTCAAGTTGTTTCGTCGTCTATAGATTGTTAGTAGATCAGCCAGAGACGGTCACCACCTATATGTACACTTGAATGTAATTGTTTCGGGTGGAGTGGATCTATTGGTTGTTGTGTTGGTTACTCGGGGAATACTCATCCGCTCCACAGGCACGCGACGAGTGCAGGGCCCCCATGGTCCAGTTCGAGCTGATGGGTGTTTATGAAAAATAAATTTGTGTTTTTCGAGACAATGTGTGTTACACTCGTGGGGAGATACGGTGTGATACACAGAAATAGGACCCCCATATGCGATCAGCAGAACAAGCAGAAGAACGAGTCGTGTCGTCATTGGCGGTTTGGGACACAGACTCAGCAACAACCTGTGGGAGATGCCAATGATGGTTAATCTGGTGCACAATGTCAATTCAAGATGAATGTCAGATCGTGGTGAGGTTAATTGACGGTGGATGATCGTGAGCGTGCGTGCGACAAAAGGGGCGTGTGAACATAGTCGGATGCATAAACGCGAGACACAGCCAAAGACGAGGGAATAATGATAGAACTGGAGTCGAGGCGATAAGAATGAAGTGGTTATGGTGTTCAGAATTTTAATGTTGGGTGAGGTAGAACACAGTTAGATCGTGCGGAGAGAACAGAGGTCTGTTTTGTGTAGGCTGTTTTATATGTTTGGAGAGGTTCTGTGGGGAGCGATAATGTGAGTCAGGATGTGGAGGAGAGGAGAAAAGTACATGATATTGTGTATTGGGGGGGTGTTGTGATAGTGCATTTTGGATTAGGGATAGAAGTCAGATTGAGTTCTGAGAATTTGGTCCACAGCTGTCTATATAAGGGTGTTTTGTTGTTTAGTGCATGATGATGTGTTGGTGGAGGTTTGAGATCAGGAGAAACCTGGTATTTTGGAATTTCAACAGAATTGGTACTGGGGTGTTGCTTTAAGACCAAGAAAGCCCTTTGGAGCAAAATTGAGGGTGGGAGTGCAGATGCATGGCAGTAGATGGTTTTATGACCAGAAATAAATTCCGTGGAGGAAGATCAGTGAGGAGACCACCTCTTGGTGTGAGAGTATATGGGAGCAGGCGTTTGAGCTTCGAGCTCATTCGCTTCGAGTGGATTCCTAGCATGGGATTGGACGTACTTGTTTGGTTATGGCATCAAGAAGTGCAAGGTGAGGCTCTGCTGCCAAATTGAATGTGAGCTACTTGATCTTTTAGTCACGATGTTTGACTTTTTATTGTGTGTTGATCGAGATATATTCATAAAAGTTCTATAAATATCCGGTTTTGTATGACAGATAGATTGTTTCGATGTAGTATGCGGGAACTAGTCTCATTTGGCTTGGAAGAAATCGTAAGAACAACAATCAAATCAGTCTGATTGAAGTGCAAGGTACATCCGAATAACAAGCACCAAAATTTTGGGTAGTGTACGTATCACCCATTGCTGAAAATCTGGCGTGTGTTGCAGTCTGACGGCTATTACTATACGACCCATACTTGTGTCATCATTCCTCGAATCTAGATGGGCAGCATTGTCGCCTGTTGTTTGTTATGAACCTGTTTACATCTCGTTCCCTTTTTGGAACAGGGGGGCATTAGTGATGTGTTGTAGAGGGTAAGACATTATGATATGTGTTATTTTGCCTCTATGCCGTGAGATATGCCTTGCGCATTATAATCGTTCTCGAAATTGACCAGCAGCATGGGTTGCATGAACGTCCCGTTGTGAATGTAGTTGTGATCGTTGGCCGAACTTATTCTTCCACACAATACGTCTGTTTATAAGTTCTAGATCCGATAATCTGCTTTGTTTGAATAGGAGTATCTTTTCTCAGTTTCTTGATTTTAGTTGTTTGGTTGTGTTGTCTGTGTAATCCGAAACTCTCCGAATGTTTTATGGTATGGTTGTGGGTTGTATTGTGACTGTGGTGATGTTTTGCCGTGTTTTCATTTGTCTTGGTTTCTTCTGTTTTTTTTGGATTGTTTCGTCGTGAAAATTGGTTGGAGACGTCGATTAAATTATCCTTGTTGGTAGAGGAATTTTTCTTCTCGTGATTTTGGTGTGTTGCTGTGGCATGATGTTTCTTTTTTCCGAGTGTTTTGTTCTTTTCTGTTTAGGATTTCAATCCCTTCCTAGAGTCCTGTTCTGGCTCTTCTTTCGTCTCTATATATTGCTTTGATTGAATTGTTCTTAGTTTTCATTTTGTTCACAGATCACTCTCAGTTTCTTGCTTCATCATTCCCGTGTTGCTCTCAGTATTTATCAGAGCTGCGAGCGCATTATGTCGTGTTGTCTCTTGCAGCTTTTCAGGTTTCTCTTGACTTTCCTTTTTCAGATCCTGTATCACAGTTTGGTGCTGCTTTCAACTGATTTCAAGTTGAACTGGCATATTGACGTTTTCTATGTCGTGTCGTTTGTAGTTGCTTATCTGGATACCTATGTGTTACCTGGTTGTGTTTGCAAGTTTTTCTGATGATTTTGAGGTTGGTTTTTACATCCCGACTGAGATCGGTAATTGTTGGGTGTTTGTTATTTTTGCTACCTTTATCAGATACCTTGCTCGTTGGTTTTTTATTTGACTTCCATTCCTCGCTATTTTTCTTTCGAGTGTCCTGGTGTATTGTTTTTGTGGTATGATATGTGTTTGATGGAGGTTATTTTACTAGTGCCCGTGAGAGAGTTCTTACCTCCACTTTAAAAGTTCTTCACCTTTTGCATGACCTTGCTTGTTGGAATGATTAAATTTGCTTTTGTAAAATTTAGATTCCCCTCTCTCCTTATTATATATCATCGTTAAACCTTGGTTGTAAACTTTGCCAAATGAAAACTATAAGCATTCAATGATTTCAGAATAATTAATAAAATACGAAAACTAATAATATGCTTTCGTTCTTGTGTGTCCACCTGTGCTGAGTTTAGTATTATTGTGCTGGAACTATCCTTTGTATAGGCAATTTCAGTTGAGTTGTTTGGTCTAGGTCTTGTTTGCAATCTAGTTACATCTCTTCGTGATGTTGTCGTGCAATATTTGCTGATTTGTCGACAAAACTTGTTTCTTAAGTCGTAGTTCGAGCTGTGTGCGGAGATGTTAATGTGACCGTCAGATCTTTCATATTTCATGTCCATTCATGATTCTTCGATCTTTGGATTACTGTCGTTGTGCTTGTCGTGACTGGGCCACTTTTTTGTTCATAATGTTTTATCTGTGTGTTTCCTACTCCACGTGCCAGTTTCGTCTTTGGCTTCTTGTGTAGAGTGTCTGGGTTGTCTATCTTTGAAAGGGTATCTGTTCTATGTCTCCGAATTGAGCTTGTCTTGCACAGACACAGCACGGTTTTGTCCTGGATTTTTCTCTATTTGCTCATCATTTTCTTCATTTGGCCTTAACAAGTAGCTCCCAAGTCGGTTTTGCTGCTATGACAGAGTTCCTTGTATAATTTTGGGGGGTTGATTGGTTGCCTACGCTACTATGGGCTTCTACAGCAGTGGAGCCTCTTTGGTTTGGTTCTTTTGGTTGGGTATGCGTTCGATGTTGAGCGGTTTTGTGCTGTTTCGGCCAAAATTTCGCATCGTTGGTTCTTGTTCGATTAGACAAAAATCTTTTTCCAGATGGTGTATCCGATCTCTAATATATTGTATCACTACCCTCTAATAAGGATCTCGATTGGCGTTTTTGATTGTAGGTATTTTGTTCTTCTTATTTCTTTCCTTTTCCGCTCCTGTACCCTAAAGCTTTAACGTTGTTGAGTCTTGGGATATTGTTTTTTTGTCTACATGTGAGCTACATTACCAGTCTTTGCCAGAAAGGTCTGTCGCTCTTTCAAAGTTAACATTATCCTTTTATTTGTATTTGGTTCTTTTTTTTTTGATCAGTTTCTCATTCTATTTAGTTCATCTTTGTGTTATTTTGGTGTTGAGGGTGTCTCGTGTTCTTCATCTTCGACGGTTTTTGGTGGTTCCATTACGCTTTCTATTTCTCCTATAGGTATTGCCTGGTTCTCGACTGATGCTCCTGGGTATATTCAAGGCATTTGAAATATTTTTTTATACCCTCCGCTTTTTCTTTATTCTGTGCTTATCTTACATTCTGAGTACTTTTATTTCTTAGCCGGACTATCTTTTCTGAAAGGGCATCCGTCGTGTGCTCATGTTGTAGTCGTTGTTGTTACTAATCACAAACCAGCCCAGTTGTGAACCAAGCAGGTACGGTTTCTGATTTTATTCTAAAATCATGCAGTTTTTTGTTGTGCACACAATTGTAACAGCAGTGGCATTGGCATATTTACATCTTGGGTGTGTGATTGTGGAGTGGATGTGTGAGTGGGGTAGTGCACCCTTAGTGCTTATTTTTACCGATGTTGTCTTCGGGTGTTGGCGTGACAGCGTTTCTCATGTATACCAAGTATTCTAGTTTTTTTTGTTTATATTGATTTATTTTTCGATTTTTGTGTATACATGTCTTTTTTGTTCACTTGAATTGTGTTACGATTTGAATAAAGTTGTAATAAGTGTTTGTTTGCTGATTTATCTGGATTTAGATTTCAGGTATAAGCTTCTTCATAAAGGTGAAAAAATTTGAAGTGCGTGGAAGACTTTCTACGCACCGATCACTCGGATACCGTTCTCGCTCCCGTGTTAAGCATGAGTGTCTCCAGTCCACTTTAAAGTTCTGCCGTTTCTTTCTCTCCCCAACTGTTCCAGATCATTTTTCAATCTTTTCCTGCTCTTTTGTCGTTCCCAGTTCGTGGTGTTGTGGGTTGTGCGGTATATATATTGTTGTGCGCTTGTTTTTATTTGGTTTCTATTCTTTTATCGGATGGCGCTGGATTTTGGTTTTTTATTTCCGATCCATGGTGGGATCGTTGTACTTGCCTGTTGTTGTAGGTGGTTGTCGTTTTGTTATTGTTTTGATGTGCGAGATACAGAGTAGCTGGATCGTGTGTTTAATAAGCCATGTTGCACACAGAACCATTTGAAGGTTCTTGTCGTGGCTTGTTTTGGGGGGTCGGGGTGGTGGTATTGTTGGTTGTTGTGGTGTGTGGTGTATTCG
>JAXMNL010000927.1:17895-28553 GCA_035128595.1 Eptatretus atami
ATTCTTTGATGTCTATGTAGGTCCGATGACTGATTAAACACTTTGTTACACACAGAACATTTGAATGGTTGCTGTCCTGTGTGTATTATTTGATGTGCCGATAGAGTTGATGAACGAGCAAAGGCCTTGTTACACACAGAACACTTGTAGGGTTTCTCTCCGGTGTGTATTATTTGATTTGTTGTTTGTCGACACACGCCGTAACTTGTCAAACATCCTGTACACAAAGTCTCTGTCGGTTGGTTGAATGATCGAAAGAAGACTTCTCCATTCCACGACGAGGAACAGTTGACACTTGAAGACGTTTCAAAGTTTTTCTACTGCAAAGACACAATTGAGCAAAAACATCAATAAATATTTTACAACTTGTAACAGCGACTCGTGGATTTCATCATGGAGTCTCAGCCTTGCTAGCAATTCAATTTTTTCTAGTAAGCATATACCGATTTTGTTAACATGGAACACCCGAGCTTATCATGGCACTTACCTTACCAGATGGACCATATACAGCGTATCATCATGCATTCCTTGTGTTTACTTCACTATGTGTTGTGGCTATGCGAGATGGGATGTTGGTGTTGGATACGTCAAAAAATTTTATATTATTTCTACTTCACGTTTCTGTGTCATTGTATCATATTATAATGAAGTTTCTAGATGTTTTCGATAGATGTATTTCAATCCAACCGGAGTTCTGCGTGGTGTAGTCTTCCACTTGAACGGTTGTAAAATCAGAGGTTCGTGATGATACTTGGGAAAGTAATTTTAATTTTGCGAGACTAACTGAGGGTCACGAGAGAATTGAAAGAAAGTAATTTTAAATATTATACGTAATTAGTGAAGATTTCTCTGTATGAAAACCTTCAGAAGATAAACCTGCTGGACGATATAACTTGCTAAACAGTTATTTGTTGATCGATAGAATAATAAATCAAATGTAGTTTTCACGGAGGAGGTTGCTTCATCAACTGTTGTCTGAAGAGAGTCTTTAATAATAACGAAACTTCGCCGTTCAAGTTGTTTCGTCGTCTATAGATTGTTAGTAGATCAGCCAGAGACGGTCACCACCTATATGTACACTTGAATGTAATTGTTTCGGGTGGAGTGGATCTATTGGTTGTTGTGTTGGTTACTCGGGGAATACTCATCCGCTCCACAGGCACGCGACGAGTGCAGGGCCCCCATGGTCCAGTTCGAGCTGATGGGTGTTTATGAAAAATAAATTTGTGTTTTTCGAGACAATGTGTGTTACACTCGTGGGGAGATACGGTGTGATACACAGAAATAGGACCCCCATATGCGATCAGCAGAACAAGCAGAAGAACGAGTCGTGTCGTCATTGGCGGTTTGGGACACAGACTCAGCAACAACCTGTGGGAGATGCCAATGATGGTTAATCTGGTGCACAATGTCAATTCAAGATGAATGTCAGATCGTGGTGAGGTTAATTGACGGTGGATGATCGTGAGCGTGCGTGCGACAAAAGGGGCGTGTGAACATAGTCGGATGCATAAACGCGAGACACAGCCAAAGACGAGGGAATAATGATAGAACTGGAGTCGAGGCGATAAGAATGAAGTGGTTATGGTGTTCAGAATTTTAATGTTGGGTGAGGTAGAACACAGTTAGATCGTGCGGAGAGAACAGAGGTCTGTTTTGTGTAGGCTGTTTTATATGTTTGGAGAGGTTCTGTGGGGAGCGATAATGTGAGTCAGGATGTGGAGGAGAGGAGAAAAGTACATGATATTGTGTATTGGGGGGGTGTTGTGATAGTGCATTTTGGATTAGGGATAGAAGTCAGATTGAGTTCTGAGAATTTGGTCCACAGCTGTCTATATAAGGGTGTTTTGTTGTTTAGTGCATGATGATGTGTTGGTGGAGGTTTGAGATCAGGAGAAACCTGGTATTTTGGAATTTCAACAGAATTGGTACTGGGGTGTTGCTTTAAGACCAAGAAAGCCCTTTGGAGCAAAATTGAGGGTGGGAGTGCAGATGCATGGCAGTAGATGGTTTTATGACCAGAAATAAATTCCGTGGAGGAAGATCAGTGAGGAGACCACCTCTTGGTGTGAGAGTATATGGGAGCAGGCGTTTGAGCTTCGAGCTCATTCGCTTCGAGTGGATTCCTAGCATGGGATTGGACGTACTTGTTTGGCTTATGGCATCAGAAGTGCAAGGTGAGGTCGTGCCAAAATTAAGTGACATACTTATCTTTTGTCACGATGTTTGACTTTGTATTGTGTGGATCAATATCATCACTAAAAGTTCTTAAAACGTGTATGACAGATAGTTGTACGATGTATATCGGGAACATCTCATTCAGGCTACTGGGGAAAGAAATCGTAAGAACAACAATCAAATCAGTCCTGAGAAGTGCAAGGTACATCCGAATAACAAGCACCAAAATTTTGGGTAGTGTACGTATCACCCATTGCTGAAAATCTGGCGTGTGTTGCAGTCTGACGGCTATTACTATACGACCCATACTTGTGTCATCATTCCTCGAATCTAGATGGGCAGCATTGTCGCCTGTTGTTTGTTATGAACCTGTTTACATCTCGTTCCCTTTTTGGAACAGGGGGGCATTAGTGATGTGTTGTAGAGGGTAAGACATTATGATATGTGTTATTTTGCCTCTATGCCGTGAGATATGCCTTGCGCATTATAATCGTTCTCGAAATTGACCAGCAGCATGGGTTGCATGAACGTCCCGTTGTGAATGTAGTTGTGATCGTTGGCCGAACTTATTCTTCCACACAATACGTCTGTTTATAAGTTCTAGATCCGATAATCTGCTTTGTTTGAATAGGAGTATCTTTTCTCAGTTTCTTGATTTTAGTTGTTTGGTTGTGTTGTCTGTGTAATCCGAAACTCTCCGAATGTTTTATGGTATGGTTGTGGGTTGTATTGTGACTGTGGTGATGTTTTGCCGTGTTTTCATTTGTCTTGGTTTCTTCTGTTTTTTTTGGATTGTTTCGTCGTGAAAATTGGTTGGAGACGTCGATTAAATTATCCTTGTTGGTAGAGGAATTTTTCTTCTCGTGATTTTGGTGTGTTGCTGTGGCATGATGTTTCTTTTTTCCGAGTGTTTTGTTCTTTTCTGTTTAGGATTTCAATCCCTTCCTAGAGTCCTGTTCTGGCTCTTCTTTCGTCTCTATATATTGCTTTGATTGAATTGTTCTTAGTTTTCATTTTGTTCACAGATCACTCTCAGTTTCTTGCTTCATCATTCCCGTGTTGCTCTCAGTATTTATCAGAGCTGCGAGCGCATTATGTCGTGTTGTCTCTTGCAGCTTTTCAGGTTTCTCTTGACTTTCCTTTTTCAGATCCTGTATCACAGTTTGGTGCTGCTTTCAACTGATTTCAAGTTGAACTGGCATATTGACGTTTTCTATGTCGTGTCGTTTGTAGTTGCTTATCTGGATACCTATGTGTTACCTGGTTGTGTTTGCAAGTTTTTCTGATGATTTTGAGGTTGGTTTTTACATCCCGACTGAGATCGGTAATTGTTGGGTGTTTGTTATTTTTGCTACCTTTATCAGATACCTTGCTCGTTGGTTTTTTATTTGACTTCCATTCCTCGCTATTTTTCTTTCGAGTGTCCTGGTGTATTGTTTTTGTGGTATGATATGTGTTTGATGGAGGTTATTTTACTAGTGCCCGTGAGAGAGTTCTTACCTCCACTTTAAAAGTTCTTCACCTTTTGCATGACCTTGCTTGTTGGAATGATTAAATTTGCTTTTGTAAAATTTAGATTCCCCTCTCTCCTTATTATATATCATCGTTAAACCTTGGTTGTAAACTTTGCCAAATGAAAACTATAAGCATTCAATGATTTCAGAATAATTAATAAAATACGAAAACTAATAATATGCTTTCGTTCTTGTGTGTCCACCTGTGCTGAGTTTAGTATTATTGTGCTGGAACTATCCTTTGTATAGGCAATTTCAGTTGAGTTGTTTGGTCTAGGTCTTGTTTGCAATCTAGTTACATCTCTTCGTGATGTTGTCGTGCAATATTTGCTGATTTGTCGACAAAACTTGTTTCTTAAGTCGTAGTTCGAGCTGTGTGCGGAGATGTTAATGTGACCGTCAGATCTTTCATATTTCATGTCCATTCATGATTCTTCGATCTTTGGATTACTGTCGTTGTGCTTGTCGTGACTGGGCCACTTTTTTGTTCATAATGTTTTATCTGTGTGTTTCCTACTCCACGTGCCAGTTTCGTCTTTGGCTTCTTGTGTAGAGTGTCTGGGTTGTCTATCTTTGAAAGGGTATCTGTTCTATGTCTCCGAATTGAGCTTGTCTTGCACAGACACAGCACGGTTTTGTCCTGGATTTTTCTCTATTTGCTCATCATTTTCTTCATTTGGCCTTAACAAGTAGCTCCCAAGTCGGTTTTGCTGCTATGACAGAGTTCCTTGTATAATTTTGGGGGGTTGATTGGTTGCCTACGCTACTATGGGCTTCTACAGCAGTGGAGCCTCTTTGGTTTGGTTCTTTTGGTTGGGTATGCGTTCGATGTTGAGCGGTTTTGTGCTGTTTCGGCCAAAATTTCGCATCGTTGGTTCTTGTTCGATTAGACAAAAATCTTTTTCCAGATGGTGTATCCGATCTCTAATATATTGTATCACTACCCTCTAATAAGGATCTCGATTGGCGTTTTTGATTGTAGGTATTTTGTTCTTCTTATTTCTTTCCTTTTCCGCTCCTGTACCCTAAAGCTTTAACGTTGTTGAGTCTTGGGATATTGTTTTTTTGTCTACATGTGAGCTACATTACCAGTCTTTGCCAGAAAGGTCTGTCGCTCTTTCAAAGTTAACATTATCCTTTTATTTGTATTTGGTTCTTTTTTTTTTGATCAGTTTCTCATTCTATTTAGTTCATCTTTGTGTTATTTTGGTGTTGAGGGTGTCTCGTGTTCTTCATCTTCGACGGTTTTTGGTGGTTCCATTACGCTTTCTATTTCTCCTATAGGTATTGCCTGGTTCTCGACTGATGCTCCTGGGTATATTCAAGGCATTTGAAATATTTTTTTATACCCTCCGCTTTTTCTTTATTCTGTGCTTATCTTACATTCTGAGTACTTTTATTTCTTAGCCGGACTATCTTTTCTGAAAGGGCATCCGTCGTGTGCTCATGTTGTAGTCGTTGTTGTTACTAATCACAAACCAGCCCAGTTGTGAACCAAGCAGGTACGGTTTCTGATTTTATTCTAAAATCATGCAGTTTTTTGTTGTGCACACAATTGTAACAGCAGTGGCATTGGCATATTTACATCTTGGGTGTGTGATTGTGGAGTGGATGTGTGAGTGGGGTAGTGCACCCTTAGTGCTTATTTTTACCGATGTTGTCTTCGGGTGTTGGCGTGACAGCGTTTCTCATGTATACCAAGTATTCTAGTTTTTTTTGTTTATATTGATTTATTTTTCGATTTTTGTGTATACATGTCTTTTTTGTTCACTTGAATTGTGTTACGATTTGAATAAAGTTGTAATAAGTGTTTGTTTGCTGATTTATCTGGATTTAGATTTCAGGTATAAGCTTCTTCATAAAGGTGAAAAAATTTGAAGTGCGTGGAAGACTTTCTACGCACCGATCACTCGGATACCGTTCTCGCTCCCGTGTTAAGCATGAGTGTCTCCAGTCCACTTTAAAGTTCTGCCGTTTCTTTCTCTCCCCAACTGTTCCAGATCATTTTTCAATCTTTTCCTGCTCTTTTGTCGTTCCCAGTTCGTGGTGTTGTGGGTTGTGCGGTATATATATTGTTGTGCGCTTGTTTTTATTTGGTTTCTATTCTTTTATCGGATGGCGCTGGATTTTGGTTTTTTATTTCCGATCCATGGTGGGATCGTTGTACTTGCCTGTTGTTGTAGGTGGTTGTCGTTTTGTTATTGTTTTGATGTGCGAGATACAGAGTAGCTGGATCGTGTGTTTAATAAGCCATGTTGCACACAGAACCATTTGAAGGTTCTTGTCGTGGCTTGTTTTGGGGGGTCGGGGTGGTGGTATTGTTGGTTGTTGTGGTGTGTGGTGTATTCGTCACCTGTGCATATTTTTACACCTCCTTTAAAACACGATGAGGAAGTGAAGTCTTTGTTGGTAACAGAAAAATTGTTTGGCTTCTCACTTCTTTGTTTCTCCTGTTGCAAGACATTGATCCACCTGTCGCAGTTGTTGTTTGGTTGTTTGTAGCAACACGCCGAACTTGTGCAACATCAGCTACTAACAAAGTCTCTGCCGGGTGATGATCGAAAAACTTCTCCGCCTGACGGAACAGTTTATACACTGAAGACGTTCAAATTTTTCTCTGCAAAGACATCAAATGAGCGCAAAAACATCATATACTTACAACTGACGCTGTTAGGTTAGAGTAGCCACATATCTCACCTTGCACCGTTTCATCTGACAAAAACCATTGTAACCGAACAATCTGGTGACATATTATGTAGGAACAAGAACAAGACAAAATCAGAGATGCAGACCCTCGACAGACTTTTTGGTGGTGTTGTTACTGGTGTGTTCTTTGTAATATAAATAAGATAGTAATAGAACTGCTGGTAGGATGAACCGGTAGTGCAAACTACAAACCTGTCTGTCTTCACAGGTTAGGGTCAGTTCATCATAGCGTAATTACCGTAGGTACAGTAGTCACGTCGTCTTCATCAGCCAGTTCCTCCGGCGGTGGATAAGATCCCACGTCGACTCGAATGATGAGGCCATGTGTGCGGTGCAGGGATCCCAACGAAGAAGTAAACGTTCAATCTGAGTCGGTTAAAGAGAGTAAAGAGGATCGAAATATGACGGTTCCCCCCGCCAAAATGAAAAGTACACTCGATTGGATTCTCATTTTATAATTAAGTACCAAACCCATGGATTGCACCTGAGGAGGAAAAATAAAGTACGAGTATGACTGTTGTATTCACTCTGCAGAATATCTTATTATATTATTATATAATAAACGATACAGAGATGATGTTGGTGTAAACTCATCGCAGGGAACGATCATGAAGAACGGACCAGACCTTCACCCTTCATAACCGGATCTGAAACACTACAAAACAATACCATTAAAATAAATATAAACTCAGGAACCTACAAGAGTCGGTGAGTACGCTCATAACCGGGTCCGGACTCCTTAATCCTCGGGTAACGACCATGACCGCTTCATGAGAACCTCGTCGAGTCAGTGATACGAGCTTGAGAGTCACCTTTCTCGCGCAGATTCGCCCACCGAATCAGTGACTACAAGGAGCGCACAGCTCGATGGGCGTTTGTCATTATTCTAAATAATAATATATTTGAATAACACACATTGATGTAATCGGCTGGCAGATGCCGGTGGAATCGCCCCACACTATAAACGCCATCCTGGCGTTAAACAGGCGGTCCCTCGATGGATGTAGCGCGTCCGTGTCCGGCATCTCGTCGGTGGACCTGAAGGCCCACGGTTCTATCGGAAGGTTGGCCGAACCGGTTCCGTGAGAAGACCGGCGTGTATCTAATCGTTGGTTGGCGTGTACCGGTGGTTGTGAGTGCGTGGTGTACGCAGTCTCAACGTTACAAGAAATCACTAATCCAGTTTAATTTTTAATTCCATTTAATTTTTCTTCATCTCTGCAACCTCAAATGCATGCATACCAGCGTGACAAAAAAGAAGGAGTTGTTCGCATCCACAAGTGGTAAAACAAACCGGTAATCGTTCATGTAAAGGAGCGTCAATGTGTTTAAACAAGAATGTGTTCACGTCAATTATCGTTGGCGTTTTAACATTTTCAAGGAACAAACAAAACTTCAAACTAATGAGGTTTTTAGCCGATATAGTTGGGGAGCCCTTAATCAACTCTCGAGAGCATTACTGGTTATCCTAAAACCACAAGGTAGTACAGCACAACACGAGATTTTGGAATGTGTCTTCTTTCTATTGGTTGGAATGTTCCACAAGCCATGAGCAATCCTTCTTTTCTATTGTCTGAATTTGTCCAGAATCCATGGAGCAATTCCTTTTCTATGTCTGAATTTCCACCCAGCCATGGAATAATCTTCGTTTTCTATTGTCTGGAATTATTCCACAAGCCGTGGAAAATCCCTTCTTTCTCTAGTCTGAGAATTTACCCAACAAGCTTGGAATAATCCGTTTTTTCTGTTGTCTGAATTTCCACAAAAAGCCTGGGAGCAATCCAACTCTTTTCTATAGTCGGAATTTTCCACAAGCCTTGGATTATCCCTTATTTTCTGTTGTCTGTGAACTTTTCCCAACACAGCACTTGGGAGCATCCTTCTTTTCTATTGTGGAATGTCCACAAGCGGAAAACCTCTTTCTATAGTCGCGATTTTTCCCACAAGCCTTGGAATAATCCCTATTTCTGTTGTCGATATTCACAAGCTGGACAATCCCTTCTTCTAATGTCTGGCAATTCCAAGCAAGCCTGGAATAATGCTTCTTCTTTTTCTATTGCTGGAAATTTTCCACAAGCCATGGAGCAATCCCGTTTTTCTATTGTGGAATTTCCCAAGCCTTGGAAATAATCCTTATTTTCTATGTCTGGACATTTTGCCACACAAGCAGGAGCATCCCTTCTTTTCTATGTCGGAATTTCCAACAAGCTGTGGAATACCCTAATTTCTATGTCTGGAATGTTCACACAACCGTGAATAACTTATCTATTGGAATTTTCCACAAAGCTATACAATATCCTTCTTTTCTATGTTGCCATTGTGCCACAAGCTAAACCAATAATCCACTCTTTCTATTGTTGCATTTCATAAGCTATACAATAATCTCTTTTCTATGTTTGCCATCTTCCATTAAAGCTTATACAATAATCGCTTCTTTTCTATTTGTTTGCCATTTTCACACACCGTGGAATAATCCTTTTTCTATTGCCACAATTTCCACAAAGCGAAACAATAACCTTCTTTTCGGTTCGGAATTTCCACAAGCGTATACAATAACCACCTTCTTTTCGTCGGAATTTTCAACAAGCTATATAACAATAACCAATTCCTTCTTTTAGATGGGTAAAATTTCGCACAAGCATAAATGCAATAATCCCTTCTATTCATTCGGAATTTCCACAACTATATATATCCATAAATCCTTCTTGTGTTCGGAATTTTCCCAAAGCAATAATAGCTGCAATAATCCCTCTTATGATTTCGGCCAATTTCCACAATATATAACAATAATCCTTCTTTTCGATTCGGAACTTTTCCACAAGCTATAATATAGACAATAATATCCTTCTCGACTTCGAACTTATCCACAACTATATAAGCATATAATCCTTCTTTGATTCGGAATTTCCACAAGCAATAAACAATATCCTTCTTTCGGAGTTCGAATTCCACAAGCTACTACAATAATTCCTCATTATCGGTCGGAATTTTCCACAAGCCAAATTAGCAATAATCCCTTCTTGGTTCGGAATTTTCCACAAGCATATATAGCACATAATGCCTTCTTTATGGTATCGATTTCCACAACTATATTACAGATATCCCTTCTTCGTTCGATCTTTTCCACAAAGCAGAATACAATATCCTTCCTTTCGGTCGGAATTTTCCACACAGCTGAATATATACAATAACCCCTTCTTGAATCGAATTTCCACAGCTACTATAACAAAATCCATTCGTTTCGATTCGGAATTTTCAAGCTTATAGCTACAATAATCCCTCTTTCGATCGAAATTTTCAAGCTAATATACCAATGAATCCCTTCTTTTTGGTTCGGAATTTCCACAAGCAAATATACAGAACATCTTTTGGTTCGAATTCCACAAGCGATATATACAAATAATCCTCTTTTGTTCGGATTCCAACAACTATATATTAACAATAATCCCTCTCTTGGTTCGGAATTTCCACAAGCGAATATACAAATAATCCTTCTTGAAGATTTCGAATTTTCCACAAGCTAAATATACATAAATCCCTTCTTGTTCGATTTCCACAAGCTATATATACAATACCCTCTTTTGGTCGGATTATTCCAAGCATATATACATATAATCCCTTCTTTTCGTTCGGAATTTCCACAAGCACAATAAGACAAGAGCATCAACATTCTTACGGTTCGGATTTTCCACAACTAAAATATACAAATCCTTTTGGTCGGAAAATTTTCCACAAGCTATATACTATACAATAATTTTCCATCCTTCCCCTTCTTTTTGGTTCGGGATTGTCCACAACTATAATATCAAGAACCTTACTTTCCGGTTGAAATTTTCCCATCAGCTAACAACTCCACAAAATCCTCTTATGAGAATTCGGAATTCCACAAGGCTATAATAACTACCACAATGCCTCTTTCGGTTACGGAATTTCCACAAAGCTAAAAAAACCTAATCCGTCTTAAATTCGGATTTTCCACAAGTTAATATACTCATACTAATCCCTTCTTTTCGGTATTTCGGAATTTTCACAAGCATATAGTACAAAATCTTCTTTTCGTCGGAATTTCCACAACTAATATATACGTAATCTTAATTTAGGTTCGATTCCCAAGCCATAGCAAAATCCTTCTTTTGGTTCGGAATTTTCCTCCACAAGCTATATTATACAATAATCCCTTCTTTTCGATCGAATTTTCCACAAGCTCCATACAAGAACCCCTTTTCGTTCGGAATTTTCCAAGCTATACTATACGAAATA
>JAXMNL010000929.1:0-7500 GCA_035128595.1 Eptatretus atami
GAGAGGAGATGAAATATGATGAACAATTACACAGATCACATCACGTAAACTACCCCAAGCTTAAGAGGAATGATGACTCAAGTACAGCAGCTACACAACACGTAACTACTCCAAGCTAACGAGGAAATGATGAACATTACACAGCTCCACAACATATAAACTACCCCAGCTAACGGGAATATGAATAAACAAATTTAACAAGCTCCCAACACGTAAACTACCCCAGCTAACGAGGAAATGATGACCAAGTGACATAGCTCCACAACTCGTAAACTACCCCAGCTAAAGAGGAATGATGAACAATTACACAGCTCCATCAACACGTAAACTACCCCAGCTAACGAGGAAATGACCATATCACAGCTCCAAACTCTTAAACTACCCCAGCTCACGAGGAAACGATAAACATACAAACGCTGCCACATCACGTAAAACTACCCCAGCTAACTGAGGAAATGATAAACAATTACACAGCTCCACATCACGTAAACCAGCTAATAGGAAATGATGAACAACTTGACACAGCTCTACCATCACGTAAACTACCCCAGCTAATGAGGCAATGATAATACAATACAGCTCCACAAATGCACGTAAACTACCCGCAGCTCATGAGAAATGATGAAAATTACACAAGCTCTACATCACGTAACTATCCCCCGCTAACGAGGAAATGATAAACAATTACACAGCTCACATCACGTAAAACTACCCAGCTAACGAGAGAAATGATAAAACAATTACACAGCTACACAACTTCGTAAACACCCCAGCAACGAGGAAATGATAGACAATTAGCATCAGGTCTCCATCAGTAAACTACCCCAGCTAACGAGGAAATGATGACCAAGTACCCCAGCTCCCACGAAACGTAAACCTACCGCCAGCTAACGAGGAAATGAATAAACAATTACACAGCTCTACATCACTGTAACTTACCTACCAGCTATGAGGCAATGAATAAACAATTACACAGCTCCACATCACGTAAACTACCCCAGCTCATGAGGAATGATGAATCATTACACAGCTCCACAACTTGGTAAACCACTCCAGCTAAGGAGGAAATGAATAATAATTACACAGCTCCACAACTCGTAACTACCCAGAAACAAGGAATTTGAAATAATTACAGCACTCCACATCACGTAAACTACCCAGCTAACGAGGAAATGAGAAACATTACACGCTCCACACTCGTAAACTACCCCAGCTAACGAGGAAATGATGACAGAATACACAGCTCCACATCACGTAATAACTACCCAGCTAATGAGGCAAATGGATGACCAAGTTACACACCTACACAACAACAATAATACTACTCCAGCAACGAGGAAAATGATGAAACAATTATACAGCTCACAACACGTAAGGCTACCCAGCTACGAAGAAGATGACATTACACAGTCCACACTCACGTAAATACCAAGCTACCGAGGAATAGGATGACCAAGTACACAGCTATCACAACACGTAAACTACTCCAGCTGAACGAGGAATGATGAACAATTACAAGCTCCACAACAAATAATACTACCCGCTAACGAAGAAGATGAATGAACATACACAGCTCCACATGCACGTAATACCCAAGCTAACGAGGAAATGATGACCCAAGTACACAGCTACACACAGTAAAATACTCCGCTAAGCAGAGAAATTGATGACCAATTACACAGCTCCACAACACGTAAACTACACCACCAGCTACAATAAATGAACAATTACCGAGGTCTACATCAAGTAACTACCCCAGCTAACGAAGAAATAAATGAACAATTCACAGCTCCACAACACGTGAACCTACCGCCAGCGTAACGAAGAAATGATAAACAATGTTCACACAGGTTGCATCATGTAACACTACCCCAGCAACGAGAAATAATTAAAATACACAGCCTCACAACAGTTCAACTACCCAAGCTAACGCAAGAAATGATGAAAATTACACAGCTCCACATCACGTAACTACCCAAGCTAACGAGGAAATGATGGACCAGTACAAAGCTTACACAACACGTAAACTACCCAGCTAACGAGGAAATGATGGAACAAATTACACAGCTCCACACCATAAACTACCCCGCGAACGAGAAAATGATAAGCATTTACACAGCTCCACATCACGTAAAACTACCCAAGCTAACGAGGAATTGATGGACCATTACCAGCTCCACACACAGTAACTACCCCAGCTAAACGAAATAAATGATGACAATTACACAGGTCTACATCATGTAAACTACACCCAGCTAACGAAGAATAATGAACAATTACACGTCCACAAAGAAACCTTCCCAGTAACGAAGAAATTGATGAATGCAATTAACACAGGTCTACACATGTAAACATACCCGCAGCCAAGAAGAAATAATGAACAATTACACAGCTCCACACACTGTAAACTACCACGCTAACGAAGACATGATGACAATGTACACAGGTCTACATCATGTAAACTACCCAGCTAGGAAGAAATAATTAACAATTACACAGACTCCCAACACGTAAACTACCCAGCTAAGAAGAAATGATGAACAATTACACAGTCTACATCATGTAAACTACCCAGTAACGAGAAATAATGAGAGCATTACACAGGCTCCACAACACGTAACTACCCAGCTAGAAGAATGATGACCAATTACACAGGTCCATCATGTAAAACTAACCCAGCTAACGAAGAAAATAATGAACATTAGACAGCTCCACAACACGTAAGTACCCCAGCTAACGAAAATGATGAACAATTACACAGATCCACATCCGTAAACTACCAAGCATACGAGGAAATGATGACCAAGTACCGCTACACACACGTAAACTACCCAGACTAAACGGAGGAAATGATAGAACATATACAACAGCTCACAAAATATAAACTGCCCAGGCTATACTGAGGAATGATAAACACTTTAACCGCTCTCCCAACACGTAAACTACCCAAGTAACGAGGACAATGATGACCAATTACATATGTTCCACAAGCTCGTGAAACTACCCAGCTAAAGAGGAAATGATGAACAATTACACAGCTCCACAACACGTAAACTACCCTCAGCTACGAGGAAAGTCACATTACCAGCTCCAACAACTCTTAAACACCCAGCTCAACGAGGAAACGATAAAATTACATCAGCGCCACATCACGTAAACTACCCAGCTACGAGGAATGATAAACATACACGCTTCCACATCACGTGAATCCTCCCCAGCTACATGAGGAAAATGATGAAAGCAATTACAACAGGCTCTACATCACGTAACTACCCAGCTAATGAGGCAATGATAAACCATTACACAGCTCCACATCACGTGAAACTACCCAGCTCAAGAGGAGAATGATGAACAATTACACCAGCACTACATCACGTAAATACCCGCAGTGAACGAGGAAATGATAAACAATTACACAGCTCCACATCACGTAAACTACCCACTAACGAGAAAGTGATAAAAAATTACACAGCTACACAACTCGTAAACTACCCAGCTAACGAGGAAATGATAGACAATTACACGCTAGCATCATGTAAACTACCCAGCTAACGAGGAAATGATGACCTAATTAACACGCTACAACACGTAAACTACTCCAGCTAACGAGGAATGATGGAACATTACACAGCTCCACACCATATAACTACCCGCCGAACGAGGAAATGAAACATGTTACACAGCTCCACATCACGTAACTACCCAAGCTAACGAGGAAAATGATGACGCAATATACACAGCTTCCAACAACAACGTAAACTACCCCAGCTAACGAACTAAATGATGAAACAGATTCAAGGTCTACATCATGGTAAAACTACCCCAGGCTAACGAAGAGAATAATGAACAATTACACAGCTCCACAACACGTAGAACTATCCCCAGTAACAGACGAAATCGATGAAACAATTAACCAGGTCTACATCATGTAAACAACCCAGCTAAGAAGAAATAATGAACAATTACACACAGCTCACCACACGTAAACTACCCCAGCTAACGAAGAAATGTGAACAATTTACGACAGGTCTACATCATTGTATAACTACCAGCTAACACGAAGAAATTAATGACACTATTACACAGCTCCACAACCGTAAATACCCCAGCTAAACGAAAAAAGATGAACAATTACACAGGTCTACATCATGTAACTACCCCAGCTAGAAGAAATAATGAACAATACATACAGCTCCACAACACGTAAACTACCCCAGCTAAACGAAGAATGTGACAATTTCACAGGTCTACATCATGTAAACTACCCCAGCCTACGAAGAAATAATGAACAATTAGCGCTTCCACAACACGTAAGCTACCCAGCTGAACGAAGAAATGATGAACAATTACACAGAATCCACATCAACGTGAACTACCGCCAGCTAACGAGAAATGATGACCAAGCTACATAGCAAAAGACTACACAACACTAACTACTGCCAGCTAACGAGGAAATGATGAACAATTACACAGCTCACAACATATAAACTCCCCAGGCTACGAGGAAATGATATAACAATTTAACACGCTCACAACACGTAAACTACCCAGCTAACGAGGAATGATGAACCAATTACATAGCTCCACAACTCCGTAAACTACCCAGTAAAGGAAAATGATGAACATTACCACAGTCCACACACGTAAACTACCCAGTAACGAGGGAAATGACCAATTACATCACAGCCTCCAACTACTCTTAAACTACCCCAGCTACACGAGAAACGATGAAACCAATTTACCAGCTGCCACATCACGTCAACTACCCAGCTCAACGAGGAAATGATAAACAATTACAACAGCTCACATCACGTAAACTACCGCAGCTAATGAAGGAAATGATGAACAATTACACAGCTCCTACATCACGAAAACTACCCCAGCTAATGAGGCAATGATAACAAATTACACAGCTCACATACACGTAAACTACCAGTCAATGAGGAAATGAGATTGAACAATTACACAGCTCTACATCAGCGTAACTACCCAGCTAACGAGGAAATGATATACAATACACAGCTCCACATCACGTAAATACCCCAGCTAACGGAGAAAAGATGAGAACAATTACAAACAGCTATCACAACTCGTAAACTAACCCCAGCTAACGAGGAAATGATAGAAATTACACAGGTTCTAACATCATGTAACTACCCAGCTAACGAGAATATGATGAACCAATGGGGAAATGATGCCAATTACAAAAGATCCACAAACACGTAAACTACCCGCAGCTGAACGAGGAAATGATAAAGCAATTACACAGCTCTAGCATCACGTTAATACCGCCAGCTAATAGCAATGATAAACAATAACATCAGCTCCACATCACGTAACAACCCCGCTCATGAGGAAATGATGAACAATATACAACAGCTCCATCAACTCGTAAATCTACCAGCTAACGAGGAAATGATGACGAATACACAGTCTCCACATCACGTAAACTACCGCCCAGCTAACGAGGTAAACGATGTCCCCTCCATTTTTGAGAAACTCCATGTTGTAAATGATGACGTATTCTTTTTTAACGAAGAACACAAACATTTTTATTCAGGATTGTAATCAGTGTTAAACCCACTGATGTTGTGTGTGTAATGATTTGTTACCATTTCAGATCATTGTGGATTTAAACTCCCCGTGGACACCTGTTTCCATTCAGATATGTCACGTGACTCAAGGTAAAGTATACAAATTAAAAGTAAAGTCCAAAGGTTCAACTGGACACCAAAACAGCAGTTTTATGTCAAAATTGGACAAGTCATTGCATTGAAGGGATCCCACGTGATCACGTGACGTGCAATCGACGACAAAATGCAACAGCAAGAGAGAAGGAGGTGAAGGACCCACAAACACGGGACCTGTACATCCGATGGGTCAAACGATACCCGCCCGGACCCAGGTGGACCTTCGGCACATACTACCGACACAAGTCAAAAAAACATGATCAGGAGGAAACGACGACCATTGGAATCGAGTTGAACACTCATCACGCGTGTAAAACTATCTCCGAGGAACCGAGGTCTTCAGAGGGCAGCGACCATGGTCTGACACAATCAACAACAACATGGTCTACAGAGCCAGTAGTGAGGTTGTTGATGGGCGTGGCCCCTCATTAGGGGGAGAGAATTTCGGAGACCGTGAGGTCTTCGTCCCCAATATGGTGCACAATCCTCCAGCTGAGCTCAGGAGAGAGTAGGGTGCGGTTGTCTTGTTTCGTTCTTCATCTTTCGTCGGTTCACAGAAACACCGCGCGGTTAGCACACAAGGGGTCTCGCCATCTTCGGGTCGACCCCTCAATTATGGTGCTACATCCTCCAGGCTGGCTCCAGGGAGGAGTGGGGTGACGGTTGTTTGTTTCGTTCTTACATTTCGTCAGGTCCACGAAAACGCGCGGTCATCACACAAAGGGTCTTCGGTCGACCCCCATATGACGCCGAGATCCTCCAGGTGAGTTAGGGAAAGGAAGTGTGACGGTTGTTTGATTCGTTCTTCATTTTCGCCGGGTCCACAAACGCCGCAAGGTCACGATACGAAAGGGGTCTTCCCCGTCTCTGGATTGAGCGTGCCGCTGGTATTCATGGACCACGGGTCATAACTTTGAATTAATGAAAGATAATGCCAAAAAGTCGAGCAAGGAGGTGTCACGGCCTCTGTGGTGGATTGGTCTGAAGGTGCGACCATCGGGGTCTTCCGTTCGGTCTCCCGGAGGTCCAGATTCTGCGGTTCCCACCTTGTTCTGGGATCCTCGGCGGTGACCGATGTGGTCGACGCGGTGACTTTGTGTTCGCGGAGTTTTGGATCCTCGGGAACTTTGTCACCGCAAAGGGAACGTGTGACGGTCGGGGACACGTCGAAGACCCTCCTTCGGATCCACCTTGGGTTTTGAGTCCTGGTCGACCTTTGCTTCTGACGAAGCTTATTGGCCTCTTCCCGAAAAGGAAGCTTTTCCTTCTCCTCGACAAGGAGCCAGTGAGAGCGCAGCATGCTTTCGATTTCTAACCCGCACGGAAAACCCAGGAACTGGGTTTCATGATCTTTCGGCCCATCTCGAACTACGGACGGCGGGAGTTCATAAGCGCTTGGTGTGCGCTTTACCAGGATCTTGTGCCATCCTCACCCTGCACCCCTCACCCCCTCATAAGGCGCATCTTGGGACCCACTTCGTCCAATGTTGCGAGATGATGAGAAAAAAGTGAAGATTTCCAAGACACGCGACCGATGTGGGTCCACGACTCGAGCGGACTGATCACGAGTCACGACGACGCACGCCGAGAATGACAGATGGAAAAGGGTGGGTGGGAGGGAGGAAGGACCCGCCCACTGGGTGCGGAGGAAGGGACCGCCCTGGGGTGGAGCGGGGAGGAAAGGGAGAGGGACGCCACGGGGGGGGTGGGTGAGCGGAAGGGAAGGGACCGCCACTGGGGTGGAGCGGAGGAGGAAGGCTGACGGCGGAGGAGGAAGGACCGCCCACTGGGTGGAGCGGAGGGAGAAGGG
>JAXMNL010000929.1:11471-23245 GCA_035128595.1 Eptatretus atami
TGGTTTATTAACCACATCTGGTTGGTTTATTAACCACATCTGGTACATTTAATCCCATGTGGAGCTATTCTATCCTGTTTGTGTTTGTTTGCTTGTGTTTTTTACCCCGTTTGGGATGTTGGAGTTCGGTTCTTCCTCAAATGTTCCCACATCGTCTCCGGTCTTTGTATTAATGAGGATAATCGTTAGTATTACTATTATTAATTATTATTATTATGATTGATAAGCAAATGGATCAAGGATCTCTGCTCTCACCGAGGAATTCACAAGCTCCGAACGTCAGCATGTCACCCACAATGTGATGGAGTGGTGGAGCGTTACAATGGTACCATGAAGGATGAACTTGCCAAAGCCTTGTTTCACAAAGGAATTGAATGGACGAACATGTCCATCAGATTGAAGTGGCGGACAACACGATGACGCATGTCAGTCCAGGCTCCACCACCTTCGATCTGGCACATGGACGCAAAGCCAATATCCCTCTCCAGGTTCTTCTTAAGAACACTCACTGGGGACTTGGTGCTTGTGGATGATCCAGCCAACTGCCCTCACAAACTTGCTCTACGCTTGGTTGGCCCCTACAAAGTGCTTCGCCCCCATCTCGGTGTCAAAAGAGCATCCTCCATTGAACGAAGAATCCAAGAACTTTTGAAAACCCACAGGCCAAGGCAAGGATTGTGCACTATAATCTCCTGAAACCTTACTTCACACCGACTGCACTGTCTCCGTGCCTTTGCCGACAGCTCCAAAATGGTCCCTAACCCTGTTAAACCGTACTTCCCGATTTGTGACGAGTTGTCAATTCACAATGATGTTATATTCCGTGGTGAACGAGTTTTTATCCCCAATTCCCTTACTTCCCGACTGATTGACATGGGACATGCTGAACATCAAGGTGTTGTTCACACAAAACAACGATCGAGGCAGTTGTGTTGGTGGCCAAAAATGGACACCCAGGTTCAATGTGCTATTCAGAATTACAATGTTTTTCAGACGAGCGACTCGACTGCTATTTGCCGTCATGGTCTGATGCGTCATTGTTGTCAGGTCAGTCAGATCAGATCTGTGACTTGCTACAGATACCATGTAAACCTGCACTAACCTGTTCCATGGTTGGTTGCGGTGACTAAACCGTCTCCCCAACAGGTTTCCTGGTGAGGAGGGTGTTTGGATATGGACACCCAGCAGGATTAAAACAAAACCTGTCAAAGGGCGGAGGATCTCCTTGTGAGCCAACGGTCTGTGGTTGATCAGTGCCCAGGCGAGATACACATCCAGTCTTGGGGGATTTCAATGCATCGACTGAAACTTATAGGGATGGTTATAAGACGTGTTTTGGTCACCATGGGTCAGGAAATGTGAACAAGAATAGCACTAAGTTCCTTGACTTTGCAAGAAGTCATGGACTTGAGGGTGGCCGGTTCATGGTTTCAGCGCCCACAAGCTCATCGCTGGACTTGGTATTCCAATGCTGGCGATGTGGCAAGGAGATTGATCATGTCCTCGTGATGGTCGCTGGAGGATGATCCAGACCTGCAGGGTCTACCGGAGTGCTCAGTTCCTCAATACTGACCATCAGCTTGGAGCAACTCTTAAGTTGCACCTTAAATCCAGGAGAATGGTACCATCTCAGCCTAGACTGGATGTTGGCAAGCTCAAGGATGAGAGGGTAGCTGAGGAGTTTGCGAACAGGCTGAGTGGATATTTGAGGGTCTGGGTGCTTTGGAGGATCCTGAAGAGTTGTGGAGGTGCTTCAAGACCACCGACCTTGATGTTGCCGGTGGATGTCTTGGAACTCACCGGAGGGCAAAGAAGAATTTTGTCCCTCAAGGACACTGGATACCATTGACCAGAGTCGCAGGGCCAGGCTGAATAGCAGAGCTGAGCTGTTCAGGGAGCTGAGGCGTAAAACTGTACGTGAACTTAGTGTGGACAAGGAGGCCTATGTGCGAGGAATCTGTGAGGGGGTAGAGCATCACCTGTGGTCAAGTGATTCTTGTTCTGTTTGCAGGGGAATTCGCGCATTGCTTTCGTCCAAGCCTATCCCTCGGTGTACTGCATTTAGAGAAGAGGGTGTGAGCTCTTTCTAGAGGAGTCCGAAGTGAAGGCCCACTGAGTCAGTTACTTTGAGCGGCTGCACCAGGCTGATCCACCAGCTGTTGAGTTGGACGTCAAGGGTGTTACAATCCCTATTGCTGACCCTCCAATTAACTGTGGTCCACCTTCGTTTGTGGAACACAGGCTGAAATGGGGTAAAGCTGCTGGGATAAGATGCAGAACTTCTCAAGGCTGGTGGAAATGCTGTACTTGTGTCGTTGCATGCAGTTCTTTGCTCTGCCTGGAACACAGGCATCATCGCAATTGACTGGAAGAGGGCCTTGTTGTCCCTTTCTGGAAAGGGAAGGTGATCGTCAAGACTGCAACAACTACCGATGGGTGACGCAAGGTCTTTGCTCGGATAATTCTTGATAGGGTTCGCCACCATCTGCTTGAGCAACAGCGTCCAGATCAGTCAGGCTTTACACCAAAGAGGTCCACGATTGACCGTATCCTTGCTCTTCGGGTCCTCACCGAACGCAGACAAGAGTTTCAGCAGGGGCTGCTTGCAGCCTATGTTGATCTCTGTAAAGCATTTGATTCAGTGGATCGGGATGCCCTCTGGAGGATTCTTGGTCTTCGTGGGGTGCCACCAAAACGATCGATCTGATGCCTGAACTATATCTCTGGTACTGAAAGTGCTGTGAGATGTGGTGGTAGCATCTCTGACTTATTTTCAGTTGTTAGTGGAGTTCGTCTGGGTGTGACTGGCCCCACACTTTTCAGCACTTGTATGGACTGGATTCTGGGGAGGATGTCGGAGAGATCAAGCTGCGGTGTATCGTTTGGGAATGTCAAGATCTTTGACCTTGATTTCGCAGATGATGCAGTCATCTTTGCAGAGTCTCTGGATATCCTTTTGAGGGCCCTCGAGGTGTTGAATGAGGAGTCGGAGCGCTGGGATTACGGGTTTCCTGGGTCAAAACTAAGATGCAGGCTTTCAATGACGTCTTGGATGCTGCTGTCCTGTCTGTACCTGTTTGTGTTGAGGATGTTGAGGTCGTGGAGAGATTCACTTACCTTGGCAGTGATATTCATGTCTCTGTTGGCTGTGAGCCAGAGGTCAATAGACGTCTGGGTCGGGCCTGGGAGTCATTGATTCACTGTGTTGCGGTTCTCGGAACCACGTGCATACAACAGATAGGTCTCCCAAGACAATTATTCCATTTTTATATGTGTAGATAGTCCCCTTCCTTTTATTTAGCGGCGCAACAAGGGAGTATCGTTGTGATGATCTAATAGGATCTCAGTTACATGTTACGCCACTCGTGAAACGTGCATGGATTTATCCATGGCGATGTACCTTCGGTCCTCGCTGGCAGCAGCGGATTCTCCACAGATGGTGAACGTCTTCTCGTCCCTACGGCCAGCGAAGCTGCGATCGAGCCAGGGAATGGACAGTGCGGCCACGTTGGCGTGCGCGGAGCGAGCGCGTTGATCGACCCTGGTCGAATGCCCGGGCGGGCCCGGGGGGTTTTGCAGGATGATTCGCGTGCCAATTTCGGTGTGGGCGATTCGTGTCATGTCATGGGGTCAGAGCGAAATATGTTCGCTGTCTGGGATGGCCTCGCCGGAAACGAAGTGAGGCGGTTTCCGGCCCAAGCTGGCGGGCCACGTGAGGGGTCGGGGCCAATCGGAGCGCCCAATTCAGGTGATGACGTTTCGATTCGGGTGGCCCCTCCCCCCCGAGCTGCAAATCCTATAAAGGTCGGAGCAGTCCCTCCGTCTTTCTCTTGCTTTTTGAGTTTCTCCGCCTCTCTCGCCTCGCCTCGTCGACACCGCCACGACCCGCCTCCTGCTGCCCAGACTCCGCCTCCTCGTCTCCGCCCACGATGTCGACCCCACCCGCTACCTGGTCCCGCCTACTACTCCGTCCTCCATGCACTCCTGCTGCCTTCTCGACTCAAGCTCCTCCTTTACAGTGCCCAATTCCTGGTTCTAAACTCCCTCTTCATCGGGTTTTCTGTGTCTGTGTGTGGCGTATGTGTGTGTCCTGGCCTGACTACCTAAGTAAGACTGCAGAAGATCGTTATTATTATTGTATTTATTTTAGTGAAGTCTGCTCTGTGTCCCCTTTTGTAAGTTGCCTGTTTATTTGCTGCACCACACCTCTCTCCCCTATCTCTGCACAACACACCCCAATAAATCTTCACTGTGCCACATATCTTTCCTCGCCCACTGTTAATAATTATCATTAGGAATGTTCCCAGCTCATCTTTGTGTTTCTTTCATTGATCCAGCATGGTCCGAATCCTCGTTTAGCCGGGACTTTATTTCCAACGATCTGTTCCTTTTTGCCGGTACGTTCTTGGCAGTGTCGCTCGGCTGCATCCGATCCGGTAGAGTGATCCGGTTCGGACAAGGCGTACCGAGGGCGTGTTCCCCGCTAATTAAACCACGTGATAATTAGGTAGCCCGATTAACCCATAGACGGGAGGACCCTAGGTCACGCGGTGAGTTATTGGCGTCCACGGTCGTTTAAGCGACCCGCCGCGTCACGGAATTATCCGTGTGACGGCCTACAATTCCGGGGAGTCTGGTGGGAATCAAGGAGAGCTTCCCCCACCTGTGGTGTTCTCACCCGACCCCCCCCTCCCCCCGCCCGGCCCGCAATAATTGGATCATGGGTGTGGCGCTGCGGGTACCTGTGCGGGAGGACGAAATCCGAGTCTTCAGGTCCTTGGTGCTTCCAGTCTTGCTCTATGGATGTGAGACTTGGACTCTGACCAGGGATCTGAGACGGAGACTTAATTCCTTTGGTACCAGGTCTCTTCGGAGAATCCTTGGCTATCGCTGGTCGGATTTTGTGTCAACAAGCGGTGATGAGAGAGACTCAAATGAGATTTGTTACCTGCATCGTCCGTGTGCATCAGTTGCGGCGGTAGATGGACATGTGGCTCATTTTCCTGATGCTGTTCCTGCTCACCAGATTCTCTCAGCGCGATAGCCTCGTGAGTGGAGGAGTTCACTGGGCGACCACGTGCCTCGTGGTTGCAGCAGGTTGATCAGCACCCAAGGAGATGGGGATGGGCCACAGATCTGGCTGGGGATGGCCATTCGGAGGCCCCTGGAGTACTGGCGGAAAAGAATGCAGCAACGCACTGCCTCTGGCGCATGCTCCCATACCTGACCTGACCTGTCTATGTGCAACCGTTCCACTTCCTTCCACTGCATGGAGTAAGTTAGGATTCGATATTGTTGGACCACAATACTTCCCTGACAACAGATTGCCATCACTCTTATTAACTGCAGTAGTAAATGGCCAGAGTTACATTTACTCAATGTACCATAACTGAAACTGTTATGGAGTTTCTCCACCTCTGTTTTTAGTCGAGAAGGTTTCCAGACGAGATCATGACTGATCACGGGGAAAGTTTGATTCTTATCATGTTTTCTATTTTCTTGCTGAAAGAGGTATTTAACATTCACATTCCACTGTGGTGTAAATTTCTTCTAAAATATTAGCTCTGTTTGTTTTCAGTGTAACTGTGGCCCAATTAAGCTTAATGATTGATTTAACGAGGCAAATAAAGGCTTTTAGCCCACATAATAAATATATTCGTGAAAACATAGATGATAGACAATCCATCCATCCACCCATCCATCGGGACCATACTCTGTGTGCTGCCTTTGCAGTCTCCTTGGCTATTGGGCACAATACTGCACAGGTCACCACTCCAACACAGGATACCAGCAATCTGACACTCATTTTGCCAACCTCAGAAGGTGGCAAGAAGAGTCAACCCTAGTTGGTATTAATTCAACAACCAAGGGGGTTTGAAACTCAGGATCCTAAGATCCCAAGCCCACCACCCTAACCATCAAGTCAACACCAGGCATGAGAGACAATGATTGATTTAAAATATAAGCTCATGAGAAACATGATTATTACATTCATTTTATGAGTATGTTTGTGTGTTCAGTATTAATTACACTCCTGTAGGAGTATTAATTGACATGATTGAAGCTTGTGTGATTAAATTTGAGCCACATGGACATGCAGATGAGTCCATGGGACATAATCGATACAGCTTCATATTCTATTCCAACTTAATCTAATAACTAATAATACTGGTTTTTATTTGAATAAAAATAACCACCATGAAGTGTGTTTTAAAACCACTCATCCAGTAACTTTTGCCAGGGAGCTGGAATGTTCGTGTGATAAGTGTGCAGCTACGAGCTCCGGGGAGTTAGTTTTGCTTGCCAAAGAGATATTCTTATTTGTTAAGTGCATGGCTTGCCACATATAGACCATGTGGAGGTACTCGCTATTACCTTCAGAAAATGATTTTCGTTGTGCAGATCACCAATCTGGATGAAATTTGGCATACTTAAGATTTTTGACGCTGAGTCCAAAGTCCACTTGTTTCCACATCGAGGATGTGACACAATTGGTCATTTTTGGCAATTAAAGATACACCGAACATTAAAGCACAATTTTGACACAGAAATGAAGAATCAAGGTTAGACTGATATGTACGTCAAAAGAAAACTCTTGTGAGGTCTTAAAATGATACAATATGTTTTACAGAGCCCTATTCACTTTATTAAAGATGTTATAATAAAGGTCGTAACACGAAGCAGTTACATATTTTTACCGGCCGAAAACGTCTGGACTGACCAGACAGGCCTTCGAATTGACCAAGGCAACTTTTTGCTTAAAAGGCAACCCCACTGGCTATTAAACGCAGTTACATTGACTATTAAAGACAGTTACAGCGCCTATTAAAGACAGTTACATTGGCTATTACGGATTAAATCAAGACAAAGAGACTGCGCGACTCAGCCTGATGAAAAGTAGAACCGCCACAAGAGGATTCTGTCTTAGAACTCCACTATTTCTTGCTCTGAAGCGGTTGCTGAACTAGGCTCTTGACTGCTGTTATTACAAAACTCAAGTCCACTATAACATGCTAACCAACCTGAATACCACTGTGTAGTAGATCACCACAGCAAAAGCAGTGTGACACCTGCATTCAAAGTTCGTCGTCGGAATCATCGTCAGTTCCGCTTTCATCATCCATAAGTTCCATTTCTGCACGGGTCTGTTCATCGTTGGCGCAGTTTGACACCCACAGCACTCTGTTGCAGGACAGTCCTTTTGACCGGCAAGAACACTGGTTGGTCTCGCATTTCGTCTTCTTGCAATTACATTTCGTCGCCTCTAACAGTTCCTTCGGCGCTGGTGGTTTGTTCAGCCAGTGAACAATCAGTGCTCCGTTGCGTTCCACCCATCCGTGAAATGTAGGAGAAGGGGCTTCTATAAACCTCTCGGTCGCGCGGTGGTGGATCGCAGACTGATAGTTCACTCTTTTGCAATGCAGCATCAGAGGTTCGCTTGTAGGCGGCAACTTTCTGTTCTCCCAGCGACTGGCTGCAGAATAGCTTGTAGCGAGCCTCATCCACACTCTTCATGGTCGGCTGATTGTACATGGCGCAGACGAATTGTTCCAGGTCGTGAATGATATTCTGATCTAGCGGTGAATTCTCGACCAATGCCCCGAACAGGTGATGAGATGGGGACCCTTCATCATCAAGTCGAATGGCCTTGTTTTGCCCTTACCGTGGAATGCACTGGTGTATCACTTCCCGTGAAATTGTGCAAACCTATCAACGCATCGCAGACAGAACTTTCCAGGGCATTACTCAGCTTCCTAAAGTCAACGACGATAATGTCCTTGGGACTTCCTGTGACCAGATGGAAATTTCGCGCCTCGAATCGACTTCGAGTGAGCCAACGCCAACACAAACACATCGGTGTCGAAACTCTCTATGCGCACGACTCTTCATTCTGTCCCGCGTGAGCGGCATGTAGCAGGAGCTTCGTGTCAGCTTCCTCATGGTCACATTCAAGTTCAGGTACTGACGACACAGCATGACACCATTCGACGCCTTGATTTTTCTCACATTTGCCGGCATGACTGACGTACAACAGCATGTCGCCCAGTTTTGATGGAGAGATATTTCTCGTCCACGATTCGACGATGAACTCTATCAACGCCTCCTTGTTGGCTCCGCTCAGGCGATAATTGGCCCACTGTTTTGGAAGGGCTTGATCACGTCTGTAGATGGTTCGTACCTGAAGATCGCCCGCCCTGCCCGCTCGTCTGGCCTGCTCCAGGCACTTGATGCTGATACTTGGGTAAGTATCAAACACCACGTCCAGTCTCGAAGATTGGTTATGTCGTGCTTTGGCCACTACGATGTTCAGCACCATCTCTTCCAGTTTGCCAAAAGTGTTAGGCAGTGAACCAGACCTTATCGCCTGAAATAACGGCCATTCCATCACAATTGTTGCACCTTGGATAGGCGAGCGTCCACACGGCAATCGGGCCACAGTTTCAGTATATGGTTGCGGTGTTTGGCTTTGTCCGTCTTAGCAATCGAACCATCACCGGATGCCAGCGGGAAAGATATGTTCGCCAGTGGTATGCGAGCAGATCGTGGAGTGTTACATTGCTTTTCTCGCCAATCAACAGCAGTCGTGTGAAAAGACGACGTTCATTCGCAATTTCAACCTTCGGCGTCTGCTGGTGGGGAGTCGCCGACTTGCCTCGCGCCTTCAAGAAAGTTGCCAATTTGGCCTTCGAAATCGGACTGAAGAATGGGACCTCACCGAGAGAAGCCGATCACGCATGAATTGCACGCCAGATCTTCTCTCCCTTGACATACGCGTTCATCAAGTCCGCGGAAGTGGCTGGCGGTGCGATGACACCTGAACTAATATTGACGAGTTCAAGGTGAGCGCCGGAGAAAGGGTTAATCATTTGAAGTACTGTGTCCATCACTTGTACCACCGCTGCTTCGTTCTTCTTCGAGCTCGACACATCCAAATCCTTTCTCGTTCGGGGCTCGTCGTGGATATCCGCCATGGACTCACATTTCCTTGCGATTTCCGCACGAGCTGGTTGGGACAGGATCCACTTCTTCACAGCTGTGCTTTTCTGAGTGTAACCAATGATGCCTCCACTGGTCTTGCTGTCCCTATTTAAAGTCTGCTCTATGTTCTGATCACACACAACACTACTAATCCATAACGAGTATGCCGTTGGGCAGTCCATTGCCGTCCATGAACGCTTGATAGGTGTCTGGGTGGAGTGCTCTAGCCCGGCCATTTCCAGCCAGTAAACGGGTAAGTACCTTGCATAGTTTAGGTGATCGTACGCAAAGTACCAGGGCATTGACGCTCTCGTGATCGCAAGGTGTTCGGCCAGTTCGAAGTACGAGTTGCCCGTATAAGCTCTTGTGCTAGCTCACCATTTCCAGTAGGGCCATGTAATGTCCACACTTTGGTGTTTGTTCAGGTCATCCCTCACCATGAGTGCTCCCGAGTATGAACATGTAAATTGAGGTCTGAGTCACCCTGCTGTGGACCCTGCTGGCTTCATCCTCTGTAGTTGACTCTGTTTCTGTTGTAGAGCTACTGTCTACAACAGCAGCCTGAGCAATGGAACCAATATCAATGTCCTTCATGTACACCACTTCGCTCTCAGGCATTTTTGGTGGACGATAGAAAATCATGTCTGGGTACCGTTCCTGCAGTCTTTTCTTCAGTCTTGTTGCCTGCTAGTTGGCCTTATCCTGACCTTCGCATACTCTGAGTAGGTCATTGAACATCTCACACAACTTCTTCATATGTATAGATTGCTTTCCATCAATGAGTCTTACCTGGATTACTTTATCATAGAAAATGTCAAATGTTGAGTCATAGTTCACTTTCTGAGTTTGGAGTTTAACTTTCACTCTGTCTGTGGTATGTGTCATTCACATACTCATAATAACATTTATGGTGATAACAAACTGCCAGCGCCACACAGTCTTTATCCTTTATAGTTGTCATTATTCTCACATCACGCTTCATCTCTCCTCTGCTCAGCAGTTCCCTCAGCTTTCCTCCATCCTGTGTTTCTGCCAGGGACAACTGATCACGTTGAGATTTTCCTTGACACGGATGAATTTGTCTTTTTTCTGGCATATCACACAAATTCTTGGCAGGAAACCAGCTGATTTGCCAGCCACACTTTCTACAGAGGTTCTGAGGGATTTTCTACGTATTTTGGTGTATGAGTGCCCCTCTTCTTCTAGTCCGCCCACCACCTCACTGGCTCTAGCAAAAAACTGCATTAGTGCTGGCTTCTGATTTCCTTTTCCTGGCTTCAGTACGTTTTATATGATCCTTGTTACAAACGACGCATAGCAGAACCGATGACAGCCGGCATCCGCAGGAGGATCAGTCATTGCAGCAGTTTCATAATTTGATCAGCCAGCAAACGGCATTTGTTGATAGTTTCACTATCTGTGGCGTCGCACCAAGCCTTCGAACACTCGCATACCTTAAGCCAGCTCTTATCCGTGAATTGCGTCACTTTCTCATCTTCCTCCCCGCCCAAGTGTATGAACAACGCATATTTGGTTTGAAAGACCAAAAATCACTCGAAATCACCAGACAACCATGGCGCCGCCATCTTGATTTGTTGTTTCCTGTCGTTTCCTCCGCGATTACAAGCACGCCAGCCCACTTCACGGCGGTAATTTCAAATGGTAATAACTGTCGGTGTGTCAACTTGTGCATATGGAAACAAGTAGGAATTCAATGATGTGTGCTCATGAATGTACAGGGTGAATTTCGTTTAGATTGGTGATCTGCACAACGAAACTGAACGAACCGACCCACCTCCACATGCCTATTGGTTCCTCAGATCAAAAATGGTCGTCTTGATGTGAGAGCAAGTCTCACAGGGCTTCGTGAATAAGAACGTTTTCTGGTGGGAGATCAGAGGTCGGAATCCTTCAACCGGGGAATTTTACCAACGTGTCCCACTTGACGGAATATGAAGAGTAGTTTGGATAAAATTGAGGTGGTTTTGAGGAGGTCTTCAACAGGGAACACCTACTTAATGTACGAACCACAGCACAGACAGATCTCTCCATGCCAGTTGCTCGACGCTTCAATCTTCCCCGGACATTCGTTTCGTCACGTGATGCTCTCCAGCAGGTTTCTTTCTCCATTTCAGCATCAAAGGACCCCTCACATCGTACGGAGAAGAAAGCCAAATTTTCAGGACCGGCACATTATCACCCCTCTCCCCCCCCCAACTCCCCCTTCCATGGAAACATTGATCACTGATTCATTTCGACCTCCCTTCACCTCATCTTCCTCTTCGCTCCGACGGACGGTTAACACCTGAAAGGTGAGCTTCACTTTGCTTCCCACAGCATACGTTTTGTCGCTCTGAGGGCAGAATGTTTGTGAGCTGCCCTGAGGGAGCGCTTTTTGTACGCTTTCACACCATCTTGATCAAAGCTCTCCTGCTCGGGCTCGAGGTTGGAGTTCAGGCAGGGTGATGTACTGGTGCGAATAGTCCCCTTCCCCAGGCACAGGGTCCAAAACGGAAGACCCTGATGATGAAGCAGGAGAAAGAGCAGTTGAGATGGGACGAAGCTTTCTCACCATTCGCACGAAAGGTCGGAGAGGATGGTGTGTTGCGTTGACGATACTTTTGGAATGTCTTATCGAGCCGATAATATCGAGACATCGTCCAGCCCGACCAGAAAACCCCCAAAGGACGAGTAAATAAACACGAGCAGCCGCCCCCCCCCCCTCCGTGTTTGGAGCGATTCTTCCAACGACGACATCCGCTCTCAGCCTGGGAGGTTCGGCCTGTTCGAAGCTT
>JAXMNL010000930.1:0-15947 GCA_035128595.1 Eptatretus atami
CCAGAGGAGATCAGTCAGTCCGTCTCCTTCCGTCCAATCAGTCAGTCCGTCCTTCCTTCACCATCCGTCAGTCAGTCCATCAGTCAGTCCGTCCTCCTTCCGTCCATCAGTCAGCCGTCTTGCCTTCCCGTCCATCAGCTACCGTCCGTCCTTCCTTCCGTCGTCCGTCCTCTTCGGTCCATCAGTCAGTCAAGTCCCGTCCTTCCTTCCGTCCATCAGTCATCCGTCCTTACCTTCCACCCATCAGTCAGTCAGGTCCATCAGTCAGTCCGTCCTTCCTTCTCCGTCCATCAGTCAGTCCGTCCTTCCTCGTCCACAGTCCGTCGTCCTTCCTTTCCGTCCGTCCGTCCCTCCTGTCCGTCCATCATCAGTCATCCGTCCTTCTTCCGTCCATCATCAGTCAGTCCGTCTTCCTTCCGGTCCATCATCAGGCAGGTGGATCCATGAATTTTTCTTCCTTCTTTTCTTACCTCCCCGAGGCGGCTCAACGGATCGTTTTGAAACCCGCACATGATGATTCATGACGCAATATGCGAATCGAGTCCTTAAAAAAAATTATCCAGTGGGTGAGATCATGAGCTAAATTAACTCAAATGTGAATCGGATATTTGTATGCCAATCACGTATCACGAATCCGTCACTTGTGAGATGTTCCTTGTTTCATGAAACAGTCTTAATTTAATTTAAAATCTTTACGGAGAATTAAATTTTTAAAAAATAAATCACTGCATTTTTGATTAAATTTAACCTCTTAATGTTCATTAATATCTTCTTGCTTTGAAGAATAGGAAAGAAATGGAAGAGGAGGACAGAGGTTGTGGTTGGGTGGGGGGTGACGTTGAGTCCCCGACGTGGCTAGAGCACCCCAGGAGAAAGCGACCTGTAATTGGAGCCATTTTTGTATCCATGTTGCGTGGGCTCACCGAACCTGTGAGAAGATGTTCCGTGTCCATTTTTTTGGAAGGCGCATTTTGTATCCATCGTGGCTTGGCTTCACCGAACCTGTGGAAGCGTTTCCATGTCCATTTTTGGAAGCGCATTTTTGTCTACATAGTGCGTGGCTCACCCGAAACCTGTGAGAAGCGTTCGTGTCCATTTTTGGAAGCCATATTTGTATCCATCGTGCTTGGCTGCACCGAAGCTGTAGAAGCGTTACGGTCCATTTTTGGAAGCCATTTTGTATCCATCGTGTGTGCTCATCGAACGCTGTGAGAAGCGTTCGGTGTCCATTTTTGGAAAGCCATTTTGTATCCATCTGGGCGGCGCCACCGAACCCTTCTGAGAAGCGTTTTTCCGTGTCTTTTTGGAAAGCCATTTTGTATCCATCGTGCTTGGCTCACCGAACCTCTGAGAAGCGTTCCGTGTCCATTTTGAAGCCTTTGTATCCATTCTTGGGCGGCGCTCCGAACCGTCGTTGTGAAAGGTAATTTGTCCATTTTCGAAATCAAGCTGTCTTTTCTCCGCACCCCAAAACGAAGATTATATTACTTACCATTCATTGTTAATTCTTCCGAGTACAATAAGCACATCATCGTAACAGGATTGATTGAACCTGAAAACACAAAAAAACACCGCGGCAAACATAAGTGTGATTGTGCGTGTGAGGTTCATACTGATGGTGTCGAATTCGGAGGCGAGTTGAGGAGAGAGAAACACACACAGGTCGTGACAGAATGAGAAATATGTAAAGAAGTGGACGAAGGAAAGGGAAAGATCAGAAACGGAAGGAACCCATCCAAGCTTGGATGCGCCACCCTTCAAGAGAGGAGGGAGATATTACCGAAATATAATTCTGGGAAATGAAAGAAGAGAATGAACTTAAATGATCATTGAATATATTTATTTTGTGTGCTCGACTGAGGGCAGGTCCTTTGGCTGCTTGACAAGGTGACACTGGGTGTTTGCCATTGCCTTCCCGCAGGTCGGGCAGGGATTTGTAATTTTGACGAGGATGCCGGTGATAAATCTCTTCTCTTGGTGCAAGGACACCCGGGATATTTAACATGGAGCAAACAATTAGAAAATCTATTTTGTAATTTCAGTCGGGTACTTTAACGTAGTGGAGTAACGTAGAGTACCACAGAGTACTTTTGACAGTAATTTTTCCGCAATCTGCCCGTCCATTCTGCAACTGGTTGATGATCAAAGGTTCGTGCAATGCTCTGTAATACATTAAATAGTGATGAATTTAAGTTGTTTCCAGGTCGGCGGTCTTTTATCGAGTTTGTGCACAACTGCTGGTGAGTCATTTAGGACTAAGCGCCTGACTAAGGCCTCCACGGAAGTGTGTACAATGTCGTCCATCGGGCCTCCAGGTCTCCACACGAACGAGTCTTTGATTTTCTTTGAAAAGCGTTTTTTTTGTTCACGATTTTTCTTTGTTTTTAAGGATTTGTGCTGTTGGAGTGACGTGCGAATCGTGGACGTGAGGCGTATAACGGTAAACGGTGAACGTTCACATGATGTGGCGGAGTTCCTCGGTCACAATGCGGCCCCCTCGTCGCGAACTTCGACACGGTCGGACACGTTTCCCTGCAGCTTCTGATTTTTTCCACTTAATACGGATTTATTGGCTTCAAGATCCAACTATTTTATGAAGAAAGTTGCCCAACGAAGGTACCGCTCGCATTGTGTCATTTTCACAAATCAGTGAATTTGATCTTTCAATTCGAGTTTAAACCTTAATAACAACATCTTCTCATCTTAAGCTCTGAATCTCTCAACCTGTCTCCCCCTCCAAATTCTGGTGGCATCTACTTAAGTCTGTTTCTGGTGTATGTTCCCCCTCCATCTCCTCCTTAACTTTTAAATGGCTGCCCAAGCTTGACACTGCCACGTGACAAGCGAATACCAAAACTCGGTGTTTTGCTTTAAACATCTTGTGGTCCAAAACCCCATCACTTTCTGCACCACCTCACCCCGTCGCACTCAGCCTGTCCCCTGGACTTGTGTTCTTTTCTCCTGACAAGGTGGAGAAGCTTGCTGTCAAATCTCGACTCAGATTCTGCAACCGGAACCAGACGGCTCAGCCCACGTGTCCTAAAAACCTGCCTCCTTGCTCTTGCTCACCCTCTCTCTGTCTATTCACCCGCTCATTTTGCTCAAGGTCAAATCTTCCATCTACTTGGAAATCAGCAAACATTCCACCTGCATATCAAAGGTGCAAAACAGATCCCTGCAACTACAGACGAATCAGCCTTCTCCCAATAATCAGCAAGAATATGGAATGCATCATCGCTTGAACTTAAAACATAATCCTTTCCTCTTCTCCAATGGCCTTGATTCTTGATGCATCAATTTGGTCAGACCAAGGTCACTCTACCTGGCTATGCTGCTTCTGCTCTTCCCAACAATGGATGGTAAGTACTCAATGCCGGACATGAGATCAGAGCCGATTGCCTCGACAGATCTACGTGCTTTTTACACGGTCTGGCAACCCTGCCTTCCTCACGAAACTCTCTCCTAAGGTATCCAAGGCCAATCTCCCCATGGCTCACAGACTTTCCTCTCCCTGTGGCAAACAAACCATGATTCGCGGATAAGAAGCCTCTCACCTTTGGGCCCCAAACGATGGTTTCTCTCCCCATCTATCTTTGGAAGATTTCTGACAAACAGCCATCATGTTAACAAATTACACATTACTGAAAGCACCCGCTCCCTGTGGGAGAGCCGGGGTGGGGGTAATGTTATGTTCGTTATTCAAACGCCTTTCTAAAATAATCTCCTGCGAAATAAAAAAAAAATACCTCCTTGCACTGGAAAATGTGGGGACAGGAATACTGTACTGTGAGAGTGGCTTTACGGAGGAAGCGCCACACAATACACAGCTACATAGAGAATTGCAACCGCACCTTCCCTCATCCCCCCCCCTCCCCCAAAACCACCGGCAAAGATAAAACATCCTATACTTAATTGGGGCCATGCTAATCCTTTATAGCCAGTGTGGGATGTAATTGGCCAGAACTGAAGGAGTAGCCTGTAAATCACAAACAACACAAACACCGGTCCTGAATTATAGTAAGGATACCAAGTTCCGACGACAATATGATTAGCAGCACAACACGTGATTGTACACACATGGGAATACAGTTTAACCTGGCACAGAAAGGCACTCCGAAGTTGGGCTGTTTAAAAATGTCCGTCGTCATGGGGCCCTTTCAGCTAGTACCACCAATAGTCCAACGAATACAAACAACTTTGACGGGGCATTCCTCCTCATACCTGCTGTTAATGAATAACAAGTTAATTAAATTGTCTGTTTATTTACTTATCATGGGAACGTGAGGAGAAAGTGGGGGTGTGGTGTGGGTGGAGAGGGGTGGTGGGGGGGGGGGGTAGGTGTTTGTGTATGGGAGATGTGAACTGTTGAGGAAAACAGGAAAACATCCCCCACATCGATTGTCCTGTACCTCCTCCGCAAGTTCTCATCCATCCAGTCTCGACCACATTGTGTTTTGTTTCATTTTACACCTTTCCTGATATGTTTTATTTGAAGTGGTTTTTCGTTGGAGGGGACATTGTCCCGTGTCAGTCCATGAAAGGGGAGATTTTGTTGAAATGGAAGAATGTAATATGATATCCGGTTTATCATATTTGTGTGAAGTTGTGGATGAAGAATAATATACTTTCCAGAAAGCAAAGAGAGCCAAAGTGATCTGTTCACAAGCCTGTTGGTGTGAAGGAGTCACTGACACTTACCGCCACCCGGAGGAAAAGAAAAAGCACTCTTGGCGGCGTATAAAGTAAAATAATTTATTTTCCCTTGTACCCTTTTTGAAATCCCTTTTTGGAAACATCTACATCAAGAAAATGTACAAGCCAATTGAACTTTCAATTTTTTTCAACTTAGGGATACCCTTCTTCAGAAGAACAAAGAGATAGGGGAAGCATTGTGACAACGTCCCGGCAAGTCACGTAAGTAAGATAACGTCTCCTTTAGAGACGTCGTGACGGAATTGTGCTGGAAATAGAAAATGTCAGGATGGGCCTCAGGTAAGGTTATAGGCTCTGTGGCAAGGCCACTCAGCCGGCGGGGGGGGGGGGGGGGGGAGTTGGGAAGGGGTGTGTTTCCCCCTCACACAATCCCCTTAGCCTATGAACTGGCCATGACCCAATTGGGATCTGTCTGTGTCGTGTCCAGACATATATAAGAAAGATAAATTCATTCAAAAAGAACCCGGGCAGGCACCGGTGCATTCACCTAGTACTGTCTAACCATCCAAACCTTGAGTAGTTTTACCCCTTCATTTTGGGGGAATTTCAATAAAGAAATATATAAATAGGACCGCACCTGACCTGTAGCCTTATCTGGGCCTGTCTCTAATGTTAGTAACCCAATTTTGGTAGCATTCTGACTGGTGGGTCTGGAGAGGAAGTTTTTTTGAAGGAATTATGTGATTTTTCCAAATATTTTACTAAGTCCGGCCATTTTGAACACACTTCCAATCATCGTGATCGGCATGACTTCACGTCAATTTAACATCACAACCCTGCCTAATGCTTGTACCAAATTTGGTGCATTCTGACTGGTGGGTCTGGAGAAGACCATTTTTAAAAGGAAATGAATGCGATATTATATATATATATTCCCCCCCAAAAGTTTTGAACTAAGTCGGCCCATTCTCGACCATTTCTGTCATGTGATCGGTATGACCTGCGCATTTTACTTAAGATCCCCTCCATGTCCTAATGTTTGCAAACAAATATGGTGGCATTTCCTGACTGGTGAATCTAGACAAAAAATTTTGGAAGGAATTTGCTGCGACTGCCATTTCACAACTCCTTCCGGTCACTGTGATCATCCTGATCTCGAGAATTTAACATTCGGACCTCTATATTCATGTTGCGACCCAAATTGGTAGCATCTGACTGGTGGTTTCTGGAGAAGAAGATTTTAGAAAGGAATTTACGCGATTTTCCTCAAAAATTGACTAAGTCGGCCATTTTGACACACTTACAGTCACTTGATCAGCATGACCTGCGCAATGTATTTTTTCTTTGAAATTCGCAAGCGAAGCATATAACCTTTGTAAAGCAAGACTGGTTAAATGTAACCATCACCAATTGCTTAGAACGTCATGAGACAAAGGAAATCATGACGCCTCGTAACCGTAAGGTTAAATAGTTAAACCTTCACACCGTCATCATCATGATAAGATACGGGATGAAAGTTTGCCCACCACTCGCCCGTAACCAATTTATCACGCACGCACACACAAAAGCCTTTGACTCGCTTGCACCGAGAATGCCTTGAGATCATGACAATTAATGGAACCCCCAAGCAAAATAATTCAAAATGGTACAGATCTTTTGTATGAGGAAGTGAAACGTGCCAGTGGCTCGGAGGAAGGAGAGGATCAGAGTGGTTCGTGGTAAAAACAGAAGTGAAGCAAGGAGATGTAATGTCCCGTTTTATATTCTTGCATGGTAGTCGACTGGATGAGGAAGACAACAGATGGCCAACAAGCACAGGGATTAAGTGGAAGTTTACAACAAACTTGAGGACTTGACTTTGCTGACAACTTTGCCTTTTGTCATCTTGCTACCCACATATGCAAAAGGTAAGAACAAAAATAATCATTTTGCATTAAAAAAAAACAGACTCAAATAAACAACAAGAAAAACCAGAGGTTTTTCAGGATAAACAGTCAAGCAACAACAGAATTCAAATTGGAAACCAGCTTGAAATGAATTGATAAAGTAACCTACCTGGGGGCCATCTCAACAAATCAGGAGGAGGGGTAGAAGAATATTAGGTGCAGGATTTGTAAAAGCTCTGTTATCCTTCATGAACTCGAGCAATTATGGAGCTCAAGCAATTACACATTGAAACCAAATGATGATTGTCTCAATCTCACTTTGTCAAATCAGTGCTGTTGTATGGATGTGAGGCTTGGAAGATAAACAAATAGGAACAATCGGAAACTTTGACATATTTATGTTCAATTGTCTGTGTGGGATATTAAAAATCAGATGGCATACGTCGTATCAAATAAAGAATTTCTCCAACAACCAAAGTGCATGAAGAACAAAAATGAAGTGAAGACCAGGAGATGGAAAGTTTTATTGGTTTATATGCTGAGAATGAAAGATGATAAAACTGCTTGAACAGCATTGTCATGGAGGCCTGAAGGAAAAAGGAAAGTGGGAACGTCAGAACAGCCTGGAGGCGAACAGTGTAAAAAAGAAAGAAAAGAGATGGGACGGAGATCATCGGGATGAAGCCAGGCCGATAGCCAGAAACAGGGCATGACTGGAGAGTACGCACTGCAGCTTATGGGGCCACTCGGCCAAAAGTTGAGAACTCTAACTTCTCAAGCTGGTGGAATGCTGCACTCTGTCTTGCATGCACGTTGTGCTCTGCTGAACAACACAGGCATCACCCAAATGATGGAAGAGGGCCTTGTGTGCCCCTACCTGGAAAGGGAAGGGTGACGCCGAAGACTGCAACACATACCGAGGGGTGAGCAGCTCTCAGGCCGGCACAGGTCTTTGTCTTCGATAATTCTTGATAGGGTCGCCACCTACCTGCTAATGAGCACCCGGTCACAGATCACGTCAGTTTACACCAAAGAGGTCGAAACGAATGAACCGTTCCTTGACTCTTTCGTGTCCTCACCGAACTGCAACGAGAAGTTTCAATCTGCAGGGCTGCTTGCAGCTTTTTGATTCTGTAAAGCGTTGATTCAGTGAAGTCGGGATGCCCTCTGGAGGATTCGCTTCGTGGTGCCACAAAAACTGATCGATCTGATGATCTGAACTCATTACTCTTGTACTGGAGAGTGCTGTGAAGTAGTGGTGTACCATCTCTGACTTATTTCCATGTTGTTACGGAGTTCCGTCAGGGTGTGTACTTGCCCCCACACTTTTCATGCATCTTTTATAGGACTGGATCTCGTTAGGAGGGAATGTCAGAGAGACAAGAAGTGGTGCATCGTTGGGTAATGTCTCAAATCTCGTGACTTGAGTTTCGCAGTAGATGCAGTTCTATCTGCGAACTTTGGATATCCTTTTGGGGGCCTCTCGAGGTGCTGAAAATGAGGAGTCGCAGCCCGCTGGAATTACGGGTTTCCTGGGTCAAAACTAAAGATCCTGGGCCTTCAATGGACATGCTTGGAATGCTGCTGTCCTTCGTGTTGTTTGTGTTGACGGATCGTTGAGAGTCAGAGAAGATTCACTTACCTTGGCAGATATTCATGTCTCTGGGCGTATCAGAACAGGTCAATAGACGTTGGGTCGGGCCTGGGAAGTTGGATATCACTGGATCATGGGTGTGGCGCTGCCGTTGGTGAGGAACGAAAGTCCGAGATCTCATGGTCCTTCGATGCTTCCAGTCTTGCTCTATGGAATCGAGACTATGGGACTCTGACCAAGGATCTGATGATCGAGGACTTATCCTTCGGCTACCTAGGTCTCTTCGGAGAATCTTGCTATCGCTGGTTCGGACTTTGTGTCCAACGTAGCGGGTTGTCTGAGAGGGCTCAAATGGATTTGTTCCTGCTATAGTCGTGACGTCAGCTTGCGGCTGATAGGACATGTGGACTCGTTTTTCTGACGACTGATACCTCATCACCAGATTCTCTCAGCGAGAGGAGTCCTGTGAGTGGAGGGAGTCAAGGCCAACCACTGCTCGTGGTTGCAACAGGTTGATTAGCAATCTCAAGGAAGATGGGGATGGGTCCTGGATCTGCCCTGGGGTGAGCCAGACGGAGCCCCTGGAGTACCGGCGGAAAGCTGACGCAGGACGCGCGTTCTGCGGCCATGCTCCATACCTGACCTGAAGCTGGCCCAAAGAGGATAGAATGAGATGTGATGATGCACCTCACATGTGGACAGTCCCTTTACGAGATCAAATGTTACCCACATGGTACCTCTACATTCTACAACTGTCGACTGCATCATCGACCGGGACGGCGACCTGTACCGCATTGATTGGCAAGGGCACTCTGCAAGGGGCTTAAGCCTAAAGCAAGCACACTAAAAGCATTAATCAATAGCATACTTAAAGCACTAAAGCAAGCTTAAGCACTAAAGTAAAAACCATTAATGGTTGATATGCGAGAACGGCTGGCGTAGAAAGGCAATAGCAAGCCTGATTGGTGATGGTACAAAACCCGCAAGAAAACGAAACTCGCCAATTTCTTAACATTTTCCAATTTCACTTGAGATTTCGAGTTATTTAGTCATGTGATCCGATACTCCAACCAAATATTTCTATTATATAGCCCTTGCTTTATCGTCCATGAAAGTAGATAGTGGGAAAGTCGCATTATATAATGCAGAAATTGCTTTCAAGCTCTGTGTTAAAACTAGAGTGCTTACAAAAGCAATGTACACAGCCGATTTCGTAAGTTATGAAGATTGAGGCATTTCGATGATACAAGTGAGGAAAAGTTAAAAAAAAAAAACATTTTGAGTGCTTTATTCACTAAATAAACCGTTGCGGCCTGTTCCAACTCAAGGCATTGTTGAGCAGCGCCAAACAAAATGATGATTTAAGGAACCCCAGTGAGGTCATTGAGGACAAGCTTTAGACCCCATCGAAGCTAGGTGTCGAGGATTGCGCTGATAAAGGATATAATTAAATCAGCAACGTTTACATTATCTTCAAAATGGGTGTTTTAATTAAACCAAACACCCAGTTTTTCACTCAGCACTTCCTTGGAGTTCCCTTCGTGTGTATGTAAAGTTTCAGGCTGATGAGGTTTCTGTTTTTTGGAGTTATTGAAGGACACACACGCACGCACGCTGACAGACTGACTGACGACTGACTGACTGACTTGACTTCTGTTTCTGTTCTTCTGTATGTTTGGCAAGCCTTTTAGGCTTTGCCGGGTTGCTATCATTTCTTGGAAGCCAACTGTGCCGCTGATGCGTGCCCCTCTACCAGTACAAACTGGTCCTCATTTTGACGACCTCGGAAGGATGACAGGCTGCAGTAACCCCACCTGGTTTAATTCAGCAGCTAACGGGCTCAAACTACGGACCCTGGATCTCAGCCAGCTGCCCTTGCCTGCTAAGCTAACACCAGGCGTAACTGACTGACACTCTAAACATTTATTAACCCCACCATCGAAGTGGACGGAGGTTTTACTGTTTTCACCCCTGTCGTTTGTTTTGTGAACAGTATTATGGGAAAACTCTGGACGGAATTTCGAGAAATTGGTGGGGGGATTAGGTATGGTTTCCAAGGACATGCCATTAGATTTTGGACTTGGTCCAAAAAAAAAATTTTTTTTTTCAAAAAATTTCGATTTTATTTGAAAAATATTTGAATTTTTTTTTTGCATTTCTACATGTTTTAAGTGATTTCCAACGCCCCCCCCCCCCCAAAAAAAAAATTGTTAGAGAAAAACATTTTTGCAACTTCTTTTTCAAAAAATTCGATTTTTAAATTTTTTTGGCATTTTTCTACATGCGTGTCGATCTAGTTTAGTTTATTCAAATCGTGGTTCAGTAGAGTCTGATCCGTTTTGACTACAATGAATCGGATATCAGGTTCAACTTAAGGTGACCCAGCAGTAATTGGCGCGGAAGGTTTTGCACTCTACCGAGTGCTCCCCTCTAGTTTTAGTAAGGTTATTGCAATCACAACCTGTCACTTCCTGACCGGGAATATTAAGGAGGGATGCGGGGAGTGGGGGGAAAAATGGGAGGGATGGAAGAGGAGGGTGAGAGGTTAGAAGAGGGAGGGGAGAGAGAGAAGAAGGGAGGAGAGGAAAGGGGAAGGGAGAGGAGAAGAGGAGGACGAATAGTGGGAGAGAGGAGGGGGGGGATGGGAGCCGGGAGGGGTGCTTGTTGAGCGATGAGGAATGGGGGAGCTAGGAAGGGGGGAAGAGGAGGAAACGGGGTTCGGTCGGGAGAGCGACGCCTCACAATGTCACTATAACACTCCAGGAATGTGAGTGGGAGCTAGGAGGATGGGACAGAGAGGAGGGTGCGGTTTAAGTGGGGAGGATGAGGCCGGTTTTGAGGAGGCAAAGCATGAGGGAAGGTGTCTGACTTGCATTGGTGTAGGACTTGTGGAGAAGTGGGGGGGGGGGGGGGGGGGGGAGTGCAGGATTACACGAAATGGGGTAAATTAAAAAACAAAAAGCAAATGTGAATTGCAGCACGTGGCAACTGCCAGGAGATGTCCATGGAAGAAAGGGAAGGGGTTTGGGAGGAGGGAAGGGGGAAGGAAAGGGAAATGGCGGTGTAAATAGAAAGGGAAGGAAGGGAAGCAGTGTAGGGAATGGGAGGGAAGGGGCGTGGAGGGAAATGGGAAGGGAAGGCAGTGTGAGGAATGGGGAAGGAAGGCAGCAACAAAGGGGGAGGAAGGCAGTGTGAGGGGAAGTGAAGGAAAGGAGTGTGCAGGGGAAGGGAAGCAGTGGTAAGGGGAAGGGAAGGGAAGTGCATTGTGAGGATGGGAGGGAGGGCAGCCGTGAGGGGAAGGGAAGGCATGGTGAGGGGAAAGGAAGGCAGCGTGAGGGGAAGGGAAGGCAGCGAACAGGAAGGGAGGTGGAATGAGGGGAGGGGAAGGGAGGCTGATTAAAACACACCCAAGAGCACCATTTTCCTTTTAACCACGGCGTTCGACATAAACCAGCAAGATCATTTGAAACCCACGCTATCCTCCCTTGCAAAGGCCTTGCCTGCAGGTGGTGCATGTTCGCACATTCAGTCAACCTTTTGCAAACCTCTCAGGTCGACTCACCCAAACCTTATTCATACATGCTGCACTATGCGAAGCAGTTTAAAATTCAAATCTATAACTCTGCCTGAAAGTCTCCTTTGACAGAGATGGAGGGGTGGGGAGGGTTTGGGGATTGAGGGAGAGAGGTGAGAGAGAGGGAGAGGGGTAGGAGAGGAGATATTTGGCAGAGGGGTGAGGAGAGGGGTTTGGATTCCACAGACAGGACGACCGTTAACGGGCACAACCGAAGGACAGCACACACATTGATGAATCACCCTGCCGCACAGGATGCACATTCCTCTCGCTGCTCTCATCGCAATGGATTGGGTTGACGAAGACCATAGAAGTTGGTTATATTTCCAAACACTTTGATTGTCTTACTTTTGGGTGTTAAAAAAAAAAAAAAAACGGAACCCCAAAAAAAGGTTTAAAAAAATTCCACGGGTTTTTTTTTCATTCGAACCCCAAAAAAAAGTAGAAATTGTAAAATAACGGGCAGACTTTTATCCTCGTAAGCTTCCTTAAAACGGCCGAGTTCTTCCAACGCTCCAAAACATAACCAATACTTATAAGTGAACGTTTATTGTGACAAGGAAGTGTTTATAAGTCTACGATGATAAAGTTGCAACTCAGCCACCGCGGCCCACACTGCGCCAGGCAAAACAACGCCCCGCAGGGCGCAAGCAAGCCCAGCAAAACAGGGCGCGCGCCCACGGGCAAGAACCCGACCGCACACCCAGAGCCCACCCCCCCTGCCACCCCCAGGCCCAACCACACGCAAACCACCAGCCCAAAGCAAAGAGGCCCCACTCCACCACGCAGCAAAGATTGAAAAGTATCCACAAAAGGGTGTAAAAACGCCGATCGTTTTTCTCAATTCTAAATGACATGCAAACACATCACGGAAATCGGCCTTCCACACCCAGCTCGAGGCAACCAAGATGGCGTCCAGCGCTAACACCGGGCTCTGGGTGTTGTTTAAGAAAAATGTATCTTTTGACATTTCGCTTTGTTTGTGATTTTTGATGATGATGGAGAAGAATTGAAGAAGAGAAGAAGTATAACCATGAAGAATGACAGCACATTACGAGCCCCAAACACGCACAACATCCTTTCCTGGGTTTTAGCATCACAATATCATTTTTGATCATTGTTTCCATCACAATCCCCACAATCAAACAGTAAAATGTCAAAGATATCTGGGAACGTGAGAAGGGTTTGGTTAGCCATCGCTCCCCCGCATCGATGTTCCTTGTCCTCTCCGGCATTCTCATCCACCAGTCTCGACCCAATTTGTTTTGTTCATTTTACACCTTTCCTGATAATGTTTATTTGAAGTGGTTTTTTCGTGGAGGGGACATTGTCACGGTCAGTCATTGAAAGGGAGATTTGTTGAAATGGAGAATGTATATGGTATCCGGTTTAATAATATTTGTGTTGAAGTTGTGGATGAAAACGAAAGATGTACAATTTCTGCAGGAATGCAACGATGAAAAAGTCAACTCTGGTTCACAAGCTGTTGGTGTGAATGAGTTAACCGCCACTTACCACCGAAGGAAAAGAAAAGCACTCTTTGGCGGCGTATAATAAATAATTTTTATTTTTCCCCTTCTAACGCCCTTTTGAAAATCTCTTTTTGGAAACAACTTTACGTCAAGAAAATGTACAAGAAATTGACCTTTACAGATCTTTTTCAACTTAGGGACCTCTTCAGAAGAACAAAGAGGAAGGGGAAGCCTTGTGAACAACGTCCCGCATGTCACTGTAAGTAAATTGTGCCTGGGAAATAGAAAATGTTTTCTTTAAGGACACTGAAGCGAAACCTGTCGTATTTTACGTCATCTTCATCTCTTGGGAACTCACAGCTTTCATCACTTTGCCAGCCAATCTTGTTCCTTACATATTATAGTGAGACAAAAATCACGTTTCGTTTCATGCAAAGCTGCGTTGTACGCTTTGGTTTGATGCCGGCTTAAAATTAATGAACCATAAATAATGTCTTGTTTCAGTATTTCAACATCATTGTATCTTCATAATAAATTTTGTTGAAACGTTCTTTTGGTGAGGCAAATGATGGTTTTTATATACCAGACTACCACTATGTGGTTCTGTATGAGACAACATTTATCCTGGAGAGAATTGGGGCTTCTCCCCACTTGACTCCTCCTCCGGATACACGACCCATGACAGAAACGCATTCTTGGGTTATCCTTGGAAACTTGCAAAATTTGGTTGGAAGTTTTGAAGCTTATAGACAAGTATATTTTTTGATAGTCTGAAGGTTCGGGGCTCACTCACAAGGGGAAGCACTTAGGTTCCTCCTGAACACCGTTGCCTGAAGGCGCCAGGTACAGATAACTCCGTCTGCCCGGTGGGTTTCTAAGCAACCCCAAATGCCGATTGGTAACGGCTAATCCCTAGCAGGGTTACACGCTTCAGTCTCACCTGTTACTGTTTCCTGGTGGATTACCCACCACAAGCGAGTTTTGCGCCTCATGTGTCCCGGGGAAATGCACCTAACCAACGCATGCCCCAGCGATAAACCCTGACAAGGACCAAGGATGATCTACACAAAGTCTGTAGAATATAACGAATTGGTTGGGTCACCTCCATGCCTGGTGTTGGCTTAATGGTTTTAGGGTGGTTGGCTTGGGATCCTAGGATCCTGAGTTCAAATTCTCCTTCGGCTGTTGAATTAAATACCAGGTGGGTTGACTCTGCCTGGTCATTCGTCTGAGTTCAGGCAATTAAATGAGTGCCAGCTGCTTGGTATCCTGTGTTCGGAGTGGCGACCCGTCCAGCATTGTGTCCAATAGCCAAGGAAGACCTGCTTTGGCAGCACCAACACCCTGCACAGAGTGTGGTCCCAATGGAATGGATGGTCACCTACAGTCCACGTATGCTCCTACCCCTGGTAGTTTCCAAAAGCTAAATATAAAGTGTTTTGTGTGTGTGTGTGCATTCCATTTTAAAATCATTGAAGAGATAATCAACAAGTCCATGCTGATTCATGAGGGACCGCCGTGACCTTACATCCTTCCAGGCAGACACCTCCCATTCACAGCCACTCTGTGGTTTTATATTAATCCAGTTAGTTCTTAAGTTTAGGTTTCTCAAAGCAACTCACATACTTTTCGCGAGGACACTGCAGGGATCTTTAAACGTCCACGACTAATTCTAGCAACGGGGACGGCCGTTTAACGGCAAACCGGAAGGACAGCGACAACACACACGTCGAGGATCCGCTCCCGCCTGTGAAACACCAAGGATGACGGTTTATTCTGGGTCGGCAAGGGCGTCAGCCAGAGGTCATAAAAAGCGTGAGCAAAAAGAGGTGAACTTGGTTGATGTGATGGTGCGCGTTGCGGCAGCGTTGGCGAGCGAAACGTTGCTCGCGAAGCCATTACGGTGAGGGTCTGGGGGCCACTCAAGGCCCCCAGAAGCCAATGCATTTTGATGGCCTAGAAACCTATTCTTGGCTAATTTCAATACTCAAAATTTAAAATGGTTAATGTTCATTTCAACACATTAATGAACAATGGGGGGAAGGGGGGTATTGTCCTATTTTAGGTATTGTGATAGGAGTGGAGTAAGAGTATTCAGAGCCACTGCCGGGTAGCTTTGATAGTTTTACTCCCCAGGGAGCTCAGATGGCCAGAGGGCTCAGGCCAGATCATATTTCAGGAAATGAGCGACGAGGCAACTGCCTCGTCTGCCTCAGCCTGGCTACGCCCGTGGTCGGGACTGATCGGAGGCGAGTGTGGGAGCTTGGGACAACAAAGGAAAGAAAGTGTTGTGTCGTTGATCTTCAAACCCACTTCGTCCATGTGTCATTTCTTCGCTTCATTGTAAACTGCGTGTGAAGTTACTTGGAAGGGTAGCAGTCCAGCAGTGTTGTTTGCTGTCTGAATGTAGAAAACACACGGAGATCCGATGCATTCTGATTCTCACCGACCGACCCGATTGCATTTTTATTTGGACATTGTTTCTTATTTGTAACTTTTTAAACTCCAGCTTAAAAAAAATCTCTCTAATTTTTTTTTGCAGGAGTGCTGAGCCCGAAATGGGAAAACAACCTCTTGCGGAAAAGCTGCGATCTGGTGAGTTTTGAAAATGAATCTTTTCTTCAAGGAAATCAGTTATCTCGGTGAAAGGTATTTTGCATGTATTTGGGTGTTTCAGCACCTGCAGGAGGAGACACCTGAAAATGGTTGTCGTTTCATTTCTTCTTCCTTTTGCTGGAGGTGGGTTGTTCCTCGTGACGATGACACGA
>JAXMNL010000931.1:0-10611 GCA_035128595.1 Eptatretus atami
CTCTCGCCTAGGCTCTGCCATCAATCTGTTGTCACTGTCAAACTCTCACTACTCCACTCCCTTTCGCTTCACCCAGCCTCCTCCCTCCTCTTCTTGAAAGAAGGTGGTTCGGGATGTGCTGATACGGATATAATCAATGAGGCCGTAATTATCTTCAAAGGGTTATTATTAACCAAACCTCAGCACTTTGGAGTCCTCGTGTGCATGCAACTTTCAGGCTGCTTGTTTTAAATGTTCTTGGTGGAATTAGCGAGGAGACACCACACTCACTGGCTTGACTGACAAGAATTACACCACTGACACACTCTGACATTTATTGTATCCGAGATGAGAGGGCCCTTCATTGAGCTGAATGGACGTATTGTTAAGGATTCGGCGGTGGCGGCGCACTTCGACACCCCTACTCTTGACGCCAATGTATGAAAGCATATAGGCGTACTTAACAGCACGCTTCCGGGGTTATAAACGCGGCCGGCTCGGCACAGTCTGGGTTACGCGCTCAGATCACGATACAAATACCGCTGTGCCTTGCAGTTGGGGAAATAGACCGCCGGTTAACAAGACTGGGTTTGTTCAGAGACCGACGGCGAAGTCTGCCAGTCCATAACCATTTGGTTGTTAACTACAAATCGAGCGATTGTCAAAGCACGGCACGAAAACTCCATCATGGAAACTTTCATACGAAACAGCCAGATTTTTGGGACACATGGGAACACAACACAAGCAAAACATTCATGAACGTTATAATTAATCTATAACCCGCTCTTAACTAGGGACCTACGGATTATGGGTTTCGAAGGGAACCCAAGCGAGATAAACCTTAGACAACATGCAGACAAGACACAGAGTACTTGGTGATGCCTCATGAACGAGGGGAAAGTGTCAAACACACGAATGCGGCTCGTGACAAGCCGATGTCAATGGATTCGAGCATCCAACTCGAACACGCCGCGTGGAAAAATGGCGGCGTCTTCCTTTTGTCGCACCGCCCACGCACGCAGCCTCAGCGCGTTCAGCCCCCGTAAGGTCGACGGCACAAGGGCGGAAGATCCACGGTGTGCTCCAGCTGGCTTTTCACAAGGTCCAGCATACAAATCCAGGCCTGGCCTGCTCACCAGATCAGGCCAAATCGGGGTGTTGGGCTCCGCAGGTGGATCGACGGGATTACAAGACGTGCCGAGCCGTGCTGTGAGTAGGGACAGTCAGAGGCTCCGTCACTGCACTCCAGATGAACCTGTCGAGGACGGAGGACCTCCTCATAAAAGTCGATCGCCGACTCCCCTCATGCAGTTCCTCTTGCCTCTTTCACGAAGCAGATCGCAGACAGACACAGCCGTCTCTTACACAGCAGATCGCGACTCCCACTAGCCGTTTCTCTCTTGCCTTTCCGGCACTCGCTCTCTGGACTCTCCCCCGGGGACACGTGATTGGTCGATCGCTCGAGACCACAGCTGCCTTCCACCAATCGGCCGCCGCCACGTCTCGCCGACCGACACTCTCAGAGCACTGGGCGGGGCCAGCTCGGAGAGGGGACGGAAAACGAAGCAAGGTGCCTCCCGGTACACCACCTAGAGACGAAACTGGACAACCTGCTACACCTCCGACACACATGTAACGTCCAATTACGAACAACCTGACTAAACATGCATTTAAGGGGAATCTGGGCTAATCCTATATTTAATAACCACTAAGGGCCATTCCGCAACAATATTTCATCTGGTGTTGTGCAGTGCAAGCATGATGGTCCAACTGACTCCTCCTGTGTCTAAGTTCTTATTCCTGTTTTTTATTTTCTCACATCACTGTTGGTGAAGGTCAGTTAGCCCTCAATTAGCCTTTTATCTTGTGATTATCAAAGTGAAAGTGGACGTCCAAAGAAATCTTGAACACTGAATGTGAAGACCTTGGAACCCTTGTGCCGTGAGATGTGCCACAAGTCACGTGGGGAGGAGTGGGGGCACCCTGGGTACATCGACGGCTGTTTCTGTTTGATCCTCCGCAGTACAGAGTTATTCTTCCCAACCATACTTGATGCATCGTCCTGCCACTGTCAAAATGAAACCATTATTTTGGACTATAGGCCATTGCCTTCGGAATTGATTCTTGTGGTTCACTCCTTGGCAGAAGATAAAATATTGTTTAAAGAAGGGATGGCTGAAAAGTGAAATTTTCCACTCTTGTAGTTTATTTTGTACAATAAAGTACACTGTGCAAAATTAAAGCTTGTAAACGCGAGGAACAACAGATAATCAAATGGGGATGGTCACCCTCCAAGTACAAGTCCAATCAGAGTGGCCTCAAAATGAATATCACTGGTTGGATCCCACCAGTAGGGTGACAATCTCCACTCAGGCTACCTCCATCAGATGATCCACCTTATACTCAGGTGAAGCACAACACTGAGGTCAGACCTTACACAACTAACAGCACAACGGAGGTGCTGTTTCACCCCCGGGGATTTTGCCTAGTCGAGGGTGAACAATGACTATCACCGCCGCACCTCAGCACAGAGCGCATTTCTGTGTGTTTATATATTCACGGCGATGGCCCGCTTCACACAGGAGCGACAAAGGCTTCATCGGCTTGAGACGTGACCTGAACCAGAATGGGGGACGGCTCTCTGAACTACGACACAATGACTGGGAAATCTTCGGTATGACAGGGCAGAATAAACTGAAAGACTGAACCCAAAACATTCACTAAATTAAATTTACCTGAAAGATAAAATAGGAGAAAGATTGAAGGTGAACTTAAGCTGAAACTTGGGAAGGTGAATTGGTCGAAATACAAGAAATAGAAAGAATATTCTTCATCGAGAAAATCAAGAAAAGGAGGGCAGAGAGGAAAGTAGGAAGCTTGAAGATTGGAGTTCTGGATCAGCAGTCATGGAATCATTTAATGAAGTCACCTGGAAAATAGGGCAAGATTGTCAGATTTTAAGAGGGAAAGGTGACGTCATTATGAGGAATTTACTGACGGCAAGCAGCCTGCATCATGGCGGCAATTAAAATAAATATTGAGAAAAGAGCAGAAAAGAGGGTCAGAGAGGAAGTAAGAAGTTTTGATGAATGGAATTCTGGGTCAGCAGCTGTGGATCTTTCATGAAGTCACCTGGAAAGTAGAGCAGCTTGTCAGACATTTGAGAAGGGAAAGGTGGTCATATTGAAGAGCTATTTATCTGAAGGCTGCCAGCCTGCATCAAGGCAACGCTCAAAACTCAGTATCTGGAAAAGAATAGACAAGAAAGAAAGTATCCAGACAGGGAAGTAAAAAGTGTTGTTTCTTGGAATTCAGCGTCAGTAATATGGAGTCATTATTGGAACCACCTGGAAAGTAAGGACAGATTTGAAATGTTTCTCCACCTGAAGAGAGAATGTCACACGCTGGAAGGAGTTTTCTGAAAAGAAGGGGATAGGTATGAGGCAGTTATGAGACGGAAGTCGGGAAGGGCTTTGGGTTCAGGTTCGATAAGGTGCCCAAACATACAAGACTTGCACGGGGTGGAGTCTATCACATAGACCGGAATGATTTACAGAAGGAACTTTCTCAACAATACAGTCAACTCAGAGGCTTGATGGTTCTTTTTGAACAGTTCAGTCAAACTTTTTTACGTATAGTTCAGCACCTTCCAGTGCTGTCATTTCCTGGAATCTCTGAGTTCCAGCGACGCACAGGAACTTTCCATGGCAATCAGCTGGGCATTTCCTCAGGCGGAATTCCTCCTCCCCATTGATGCCAAACTCCAGCACCACTGTCTCCTTCTTCACTCTTGAATCTCATTCTTCCCTCCAGGTCTTCAAGATTGCTGTTCACCACCATCTCAGATCATCCTCCATCAAAAGCCTTCATCTTATCCTTGGTGAGGCCAGACATTCACAGAACAAAAGCCACAAGACGTCGTTAAAACACTGAAATAAGAAATTACACAAAAACATACACAAGGACAGAAAAGATCCCAGCAGGCACACAACGTTTTGCAACATCGTTGCCAGTTTATCCCTGACGTCAGAATTGGGTCGTGGAAGTTGTTGTTTGCAACACCTGACGTCGTTTCACGTTGTACAACATTGAAATCGACGTGGAACAACATTGAAATGACGTTGGACAACGTGAAATCTGACGTTTGTTGGCAGCGTCGGTTCTGGTGTACTACTCAGAATTGGGTCATGGGAAGTTTATTTGCAACACCCATACGCAGATGTCAAAGTTTGACAACGTCACTTCAATGTGTCCCCCCGTCGATTTAATGTTGTACAACGTGAAAATGACGTCGTTGTGCCAGCGTCGTGTCTGGTTGACCGAACGTCAAATTGGGTCATGGACTTGTATTTGCAACACCCAGAGTCAGATTGTCAACGTGTGACAACGTCCAATTTCAAGTTGTCACACGTCAGATGTAATGTTGTCACAACGTGAAATCGACTTCGTTGCAGTGGCGGGGGGGGGGTCGGGTTCTGTTACCTGACGTCAGAATTGGGTTCATGGAAGTTGTATTTGCAAACACCCATACGTCAGATTTCAACGGTTGTCACAACATTGAAGCATGACGTAGTGTTTTCAACTATCAAAACGTCAGCAAATGGATTTTTGTTTTACCCTTTTCTTTGCACGCCAAAGAAGAACACTTGCAGTGCAGACACCCTCAGCTCAACTTGATGGAGCCCTGCGACCCGTAGCTGGCCAGGGAGCACCGCGTTCTAACCGGCCATATGCAAAACATGAAGTTGTAATTGCAGACATCATTACATGCACATAACACAAAAGACCACAACTGCAAAACAAACCTGTAATTTCAAATCATTTATTATCACGTATCACGCACATATGCAGCAAAAAATACACAGTATAACAATATAATTTTATTCTACAAAAAGCACACCGAAATATCAAAGACATAAATAAAAGTAGATACCATGGCATTGAGAAACATATACTAAAATGGATAAAATAATACCCCAGGAAAGCGTACTACTTTTACAAATCACTTTGGCAAAGCACAGTAACAATCAATTCAGAAAGTTCTGCCCAAGAGGAATGTGAGCTTCTTCTTCCAATATAAACTGCACAAATGCACCTTTAAGTACACTAACATATCATCAGTGTAAAACGCTATAATCAATGTGATACCAAATGAATTAGGAGCATAAAAGTATTGACATAACTCATTTAATAAATGTATTAAAGTTTTACTATGATGACATACTACCCATTGTCCAAGATTCATAATTAGCAACCTCAGGAAGAATATGAGAAACGAAGCACCACTATAAAATTTTGCTGATTCGACTAAAGTTGACATGCAATAGGTAGAAACAAGTCAGCAATGACTGGTAAAAGAACAATATACGGTCCTACTTGAATCCATAGCACCTTTCTGATAGAATTCACATGATATATATAAGTTAGAAATATTATTTACTTTTGTCAAGGGGCATCAATAGAAGGAAATGCATAAGACTTAAACAGATAAGACTTGACATGATAGCACATTGCAGAAAATATTATATAAAACTGAATTACAATCAGGACCAAATCATGCGACCAAATATATATATATGATATTAGTATATTGTGTGTGTGTGTGTGTGTGGTGTGTGTGTTGTGTGTGTGTGTGTGTGTGGTGTGTGTATTCATACAAAGAAAAGATATATAATCAACATCATTAATTATAAAACACAATTTTGAATGCATCTCACATAAATAATTCCAAAGCAAATAAAAAATTGGTGGTGTTTGTCATATCTTAAGTTCACAAGAAAAATAAAATAACTCATCTGATAAAAGTACATGTAAATATTTTCACAATGTAACTTGGCTGGTTTCCAACATACAAAATACAAATTAACTATGCTGCAAATTCTTAATAACAGACGTGGATGCTTGGCACAGCGTGTTGCTGTACTCGTTATATTACACAATACTTTCGTACCGTGCAAAAAACAAAACAACTTTCAAAAACTAACAGCATGCCATTCCTCACTCTCGAAATGACGATGGATTGGCATTGCGTTTACTTATAAATCGTATAAGAAATCGAGAAATAAGAGAATAAGTAAGTCATCACTATCCGGAATGTCCGTACGTGTAACTCGAATGGGGAAGCGCGGGTAGGATCTTCTTTCCATCGGCCAGGCCTACGCTATTGTTTGTAAATAATGGGCATAATCTGGAAGCACTGTCCAAATATTTGTTACGTCGGTGAGAATCGCAAACCACCAATCAGGCCCGTAGGTGGATATCCTAAGACATTGTAGTTACCCCAAAACCGTTGTCTAGAGGGAATCTGTGATCATCGGCTGGCGAGCTTGAAGATAGCCCTGTGTTTCTGTCATTTTATTTGAACAACCACGTTCAACCGCCATCACACAACAACCACACGCAGCCGGATCGCCAGCAACTGCAACAACGCTCCAACCTGCAGACAACACAACACGCCAACAGGCCACGGACCTTTACTTCACAACTCAATCGCCGCAAACATCGCATCGACCCGTATTCCCAAACGGCACTCATAACCATCCAAACACACCGAAAACCCTCCACCACCCTCACCGTCCCCTTCTACGGCCATTCCGCAACCGCGTGAACACGAGCGTCGGGCTGTCTGGGCCTTCAGCCGATAGCGCACCGAGCCGCGAGCGCAAATAGCGGGCCTTTCCGAGAAACTTCGGAATCAAAAGTTACACGCCACTTTTGGCTCCGTCCAATTAGCAAGCCGGGGGCTTGGCCCCGCTCTCATGGCGCGTCGCTGTTAATCGAGATATGCAAAATTCTAAGATCAGGGGAGATCACGCCCGTTCTCCAACCAATTGGCGAAGCATGCTCCGCCCCGAGGTATCCTGATCCGGATATTTGCATATAGCGCTCCTGCCAGATATAAAGCGATGCAAGGCGAAACAAGAGAGAATCGAGTGGACAAGTCGGGTGGAAGTCATCGGGTGTCAAAGATTGGTTCTGGGAGTCGCTGAGAAGAGTTGCGGATGAGCAAAGGAGCTCGGGTCCAACGCGAGAAGACGGCGGTCGCGACGAGGTCTGCGGTGTGGACTCGCTTGTCGCGGACCAAGCAGCCAGCCATCTCCTCCCCAGGAGCATCAACAATCACTTTCCCCCGCGCTGAGATAGTTTCAAAAGGGCCCCGCCCGCCCACCCACACGTGGTGCAAGAAACCCGCCAAGGACCACGATAGTCGGGCACGCCGCGCAGCCACAGTTTCGGCCTCGCCAACGGCGTCAGAGGAGCGGTAGGACCCCCCCGGATCTGCGGGCCGGCCGCTCCTCAGTAGCGCACATTTTGGCCTACGGCCCTGTCTGCCTCCTTGTCTGAGGCTTCTTTCGTGCTTGTTGAGTATATAAGTCTGTTGGCGCGTGCTGTAACGTACGAACTGGTAATTGTGTTGCCGTGTGTGCGGTGAGTGCGGGGGTATACTCTGCAGTCTCGTGCTTTTGTTTTTTTGCTTTATGTGCATTTGATTCACTGTATGGCTGTATTATGTGTGCTTTCCGCGTGAGCGGTTAAATAAGATGTCATTGTTGTGAACTGTTTTCCCGTTTACTTCGTCTTTTCTTTAGTTGAACTCCTCCATCCTGTGTCACGCTAAGGTCCGTAGTGGCTTAATACGCCCGGGAATTAATCGGAGACCGTCGAGCGTGTCGAGTAACACCGCTCGGTTCATCAGCTGTAGCACGAACGGCCGCCCAACGGCTCGTGTCCGGAGTCGACCTGTCGGCGAGGTGCGATCGCCAGCTTACATCGGTGGGTTACTTATTGGTCGGGGGTCGAGTTGGCCGAACTTATCCTACGCGGAGGCCGATCCGTCGCGGTGGACGATCGGACACGATTGTGGTAGTCGAAAGCACCTCTGACTGGCTCCTGTGCGAGTAGTCCGGAGGTCACGACTGAATTGTCCGCCCGGTGGGCGACGTGCCGCGATTTCGAAGTCACTTGGCCGTTTGCACCCGCGGCGCGAATTCGCAACATATCAAAAACCTGAAAAGGCACACACTCGGCCCCAGCAATATAGCTGGCAAGTCACCTAGATCTGGTCAGTTTGTTTCAGAAACATGCGCAGCACACACACACACACACACACCTACACACACACCCCACACACACACACGCTGGAATATAGATAGACTAGTACGTGCCGTAAAAATAAAAAATAAAAGAAATAAATAAATATTCAAACCGCGAGCAACAACCCAACAAGACACTACAGGCGTTCTGTCGCTCTCGCGTGCCCGACGTGCGTGACCGGAAGTTGCATATCATTCGCAGTTAATTATTCGCTAATTTATTTTAATACCCAGTCAATTATTCAAGTTAGCGCCAAAGTATTTTACCTTTTCGCAATTCGTGGCAGGAAAACAAAAAGAGAGAGAAGAGAGAGAAAAAAATTACTTCCTGTTTCGGCGCATACCAGCACTGTGATGTACCGAAATTATGCACCGTCAATATAAAACGATCATAACTTGGGGCATGTGTTGATATAACATGCGCAAAGAAATACGAAACATGAATCATCACTATCCTGAAGTCCGTACGTTGTAACCCGTAAAGGCGAAGCGGCTTAGCTTCCTCCCAACGGCCACGCCACTGCAACAACGTGTCTTGTCATGGTTTGGGTAAATAAATGCCTCATATTGGAAGCACTTTCCGATTAATATCAAACCTTTGATAGAATCACTCTCAGGTTCCAGCAATATTGGAGTTCAATTAGATCGGCCCAGTGTTTCGAGAACACGGTCCAACACACACACCGACACACACACACACCACACACAGACCACACAACACACACACACACCCCACACCACACACACACAACACACAGCACACACACACACTTGCTGGAATTATAGATATGAATGAGGCTTGTTCCTGCCTCTCCACGCCAAGTCAAGGGCATCAGTCAAATGTGACTTGGCATGGTCACATCTGCCTCCGTTGCTGTAGGCTGACGGCCCATGTTACTGTACTGAAAAATAATAAGAATTTCCACATTCGTAATATTTGCTGTCATGATCATCAACAAGACTTCAATGTCAATTACGTCAAAGTCATGCACATTATAAACTTCATTCTGCAGAATCATTACCTCTGACACTCTTATAGACTTCATGTTCCGAAAGGTTCTCTCCCATTGTTTCCACACAAATTGATGGACTCACGCATGGACATCCCCTTATTTTAGAAAATAAAAACAATTCGTACACCAGTGGTCAACAGCACTTTTAACAAAATTTTAAGTTCCCACTGCCCTTAAAAAGCCTCATTAATATTATTCTAATTATATAATTCTTTTCATGTCTGTTGAAGAACATTTTACCAAGGAAAACAATTGTCCCGAAAAAACTGAACAATCTCCCTTATAGTGTAATCACCACAATGAAGCTTCATTGTACAAGCGGCAGTTTGTACAATGTTATTGTATTGTTACAAGCGGCAGTTTTAAGTTTGTTTTTATTAACAAAACTTCCATTTTAGCGACATCAACTGACATTGTTTTAGCCTTTTGCCTTTGGTTAGGCCTAACTCGTTAAAAGAGGACGATAAAAATAATTATTATGAAAACAGATATAGTTAATTGAGGTTTTTTTAAAGGGCAGTGGAACTTTAAATTTGTTTATTTGCGGAACAATGCGGGTAATTCCGTCGGAGCCCGAACGGCCGAAGCATTATCCACACCAGAAAAATATTGTTTAAAAGGTTCTGACCAATTAACCAACTGTCCAATAGTAATTTTTACAGAGTTCGCTTTATTTGCCTGCACAGAGCGTGTTTTGTTTATTTCATCCAGGCCCATTCGTGAAAATGAATGATTATTACCGTCGATTTCTCCCACGATCAGGGCTATATAGCGACAGTATAAAATTGTGATAAATGAACGATGAATTCGGGTGCCGGAGGATTCGATCGTCAGATGCACGTTTGAGTCCAAGGCTCGAAGCACGATCGAGTGCCCGAAGGGCCTGGGAAGTTTCCATGAATGGAACTATATAGAGTTCTCCAGACACCTATACAGGAACACACATGGATTTTCTGTGATTTTAAAACGTTCCAAAAACAAAGCTAAGACATGCAAAAATCGATTTATAAATACTTAACAAAAATTATCAGGCGGAAGAGTATTTTAACTATAAGAGCGGAAGTCTCTGCAGATTAAAAGCGGGAGTTGTCTTCTGCACACTCAGATAACAGCTGAAAGTTCACAATTTAACCAACCTTGCAAATCGCACCTCGTGATGCGGATAACTAGCAAACTGCCATCAGATTCTCCTCTCGGTGAAGAGGCAAACAAACCAAGACGGCACGAGTGCAAAGCGCTCACACTGTGAAACGAATGCGCAGAAAAAAAAGTTTTGTGATAAATCAGCGCTGCGGCTGTACCGTCGTTGATCTGGTTGTACAACCAAGGCTGGGCCGATTCCCGACGTCGTGAATCTTTTCAACTGACGTCGTGTGCCTGCTGGGAGGAAGACATCGCAACCGGATCTGTTTCGAAGATTACTTAGCTTTGTAATACTGGAAAGAGGAACTGCACCACCAAAGTCGAACACACTCGGATACAGAACCGGATGTTAACCCTTTGAACCCTCGTGGCCGTTTTCCCAG
>JAXMNL010000933.1:12446-28364 GCA_035128595.1 Eptatretus atami
TTCTGCTTTTGGGCACTTTGTCATAAAGTACCGTGCTGCAATTTACAGTACATACAGTTGAATACCCTTGGTACAGTTTGATGACGTTTGGGGGAAAAGCACCAAAAAGCACCAAATACTGCTTTACGGTTCTATATCGTAAAGTACAGAACTGCAATTTACAGTACATACAGTTAATTACCCTCTGTGCAGTGTGTTGACCTTTGGGGGAAAAGCACCAAAAAGCACCAAATACTACTTTACGGTTCTATGTCGTAAAGTACAGAACTGCCACATCAATTCTCCTAAAATTAAAAGATATTTCACCAATTTTGGCTCTAATTGGTTTATTTTGGCCGGATTGAAACATACAAACACTTCCTGAGCTCAGCTCGTTGCTCCGAATCTGGTGACATAATTTATTTCAAAATCGTAAGGGGTACGTACGTACCCCTTAGACCCCTTTTCCTAAAATCGGATGAAAAAACATGTTACTACTTTTTTACATTTTTAGGTTACTTTTGGACTCCGACGAAAAAGTTCCAAAACGCACCAAACCCAAACAGGTCAATTCTAAAGTTCGTGATCCATTGTGTAACTAGAGGGGGAGCACTCGGTAGAGTGCAAAACCTCCGCCACCAATACTGCTGGGTCACTTAAGTGAACCTGATATCCCATTCATTGTAGGTCAAACGGATCAGACTCTACTGAACCACGATTGAATAAACTAAACTAGATCGACGCGCATTAGAAATGCCAAAAAAAAAATCGAAATTTTTTTGAAAAAAAAGGTGCAAAATTTGTTTTTTTTTTCTCTAACAAATTTTTTTGGGGGGGGCGGGGTTGGAAATCACTTAAAACATGTAGAAATGCAAAAAAAAAAATTCAAATTTTTTCAAATTAAATAGAATTTTTTTTGAAAAAAAGTTGCAAAATTGATTTTTTTTTCTCTCTAACAAATTTTTTTTTTTTGGTTGGAAATCACTTAAAACATGTAGAAATGCAAAAAACAAAAATTCAAATATTTTTTCAAAATGGCCGCCATATTGGACTTTGGACCAAGTCCAAAATCTAATGGCATGATCCTTGGACCATACCTAATCCCCCACCAAGTTTCGTCGAAATCCGTCCAGGATTTTTCCGTAATACTGTTCACAAACAAACAAACAAGCAGTCATAGACTGGTACTTACAAATCGTCAACTTGACCTCTGACCTTGTCTAATAAAAGCTGTCTCTAGAGAAGGTAGCGCCGCAAACCAGAAGTTTCAACGATGATTCTGTACCAAACCATCAAAAATCGAATGTTTTGGATGTTTGACCTCACTGTGACCTTGACCTTTGACGATTTTGACCAAAATCTAATCAGTGCTAGCCACCACTCTCCTGAATCACATGGTTTAATTTGACATTGGTAGCTTCTTCCGTTCTCGAGTTATCATTTTTTGGATGTTTGACCTCACTGTGACCTTGACCTTTGACCGATTTGACCAAAAATCTAATCAGCACTAGCCATCACCCTCCTGAATCACGTGGTGTAATTGACATCGGTAGCTTCTTCCGTTCTCGAGTTATCATGCCTACAAACAAAACAAACAAACAAACATACAAAACAAACAAACAAGCAGTCATAGACTGGTACTTACGAAATCGTCAACTTGACCTCTGACCTTGTCTAATAAAAGCTGTCTCTAGAGAACGTAGCGACGCAAACCAGAAGTTTCTACGATGATTCTGTACCAAACCATCAAAAATCGAATGTTTGACCTCACCGTGACCTTGACCGTTGACCGATTTTGACCAAAATCTAATCAGCACTAGCCATCACCCTCCTGAATCACGTGGTGTAATTTGACATTGGTAGCTTCTTCTGTTTCTAGAGTTATCTGTACCAAAACCATCAAAAATCGAATGTTTGACCTCACCGTGACCTTGAACGTTGACCGATTTTGACCAAAATCTATCAGCACTTGCCATCACCCTCCTGAATCACGTGTGTAATTTGACATTGGTAGCTTCTTCCGTTCTCGAGTTATCTGTACCAAAACCATCAAAAATCGAATATTTGACCTCGCTGTACCAAACCATCAAAAATCGAATATTGACCTCGCTGTGACCTTGACCTTTGACCGATTTTGACCAAAATCTAATCAGCACTAGCCATCACCCTCCTGAATCACGTGGTGTAATTTGACATTGGTAGCTTCTTCCGTTCTCGAGTTATCGTGCCTACAAAACAAAAAACAAACATACAAACAAGCAGTCATAGACTGGTACTTACGAAATCGTCAACTTGACCTCTGACCTTGTCGAATAAAAGCTGTCTCTAGAGAAGGTAGCGACGCCAAACCAGAATTTTCTACGATGATTCTGCTACCAAACCATCAAAAATCGAATGTTTTGGATGTTTGACCTCACTGTGACCTTGCCCTTGACCGATTTTGAGCAAAATCTAATCAGCGCGAGCCACCACCGTCCTGAATCACGTGGTGTATTTGACATTGGTAGCTTCTTCCGTTCTCGAGTTATCATTTTTGGATGTTTGACCTCACTGTGACCTTGACCTTTGACCGATTTTGACCAAAATCTAGTCAACGCTAGCATCACCCTCCTGAATCACGTGGTGTAATTTGACATTGGTAGCTTCTTCCGTTCTTGAGTTATCTGTACCAAACCATCAAAAATCGAATATTTGACCTCACTGTGACCTTGACCTTTGACCGATTTTTGACCAAATCTAACCACACTAGCCATCACCCTCCTGAATCACGTGGTGTAATTGACATTGGTAGCTCCTTCCGTTCCGAGTTATCGTGCCTACAAACAACAAACACACAATAACAAATCATAGACTGGTACTTACGAAATCTCAACTTGACCTGCTGACCTTGTCTAATAAAAGCATGAATCAGTCAGAAGCCCAAGGGGAGCTTGAATCTGAATTCATGTGGTCTACGATTTTACACTGTGGTTTGCAGATAAATGAGTCCCAGACAAAAACTAGATTCTTATAAAAATTCCATTTTTTTTTTTTTTAAGTGATTCAGTACCAGCAGGATATGCCAGATAATAGTGTATTACTTTTGAGAAGAATCTGATAAAAGACTTATTATTTATTATATATCAGTTATTCATCGCTGTTCCAGAAATTCGACAACCGAGTTTTAAGCGTCCTAAGCGATCGCCAAAAACCGAAGACAAAATTAAAATCGAAGTTAAAACGAACTCGTAACGTCGAGCGAAGCAAAAAATCTCCATTTCTCCATGCAAAACCTTAACGTCACTCAACGACATGTCTGCTCGAGTGCACTGCATCATGGACGACCCGTGACGTCTGCGTCGAGCTAAACTTGCATCATGGGACGACCCGTGACGTCTGCTCGAGCGCAATGCATCATGGACGACCCTTAGCTTCGAGTGAAATATTTTTTATACAATCTTAAAACGTCTCCCAAAACATCCGATTTTTTACAGAATTTCGACAACCGAGTTTTAAGCGTCCTAAGCGATCGCAAAAAACCGAAGACAAAATTAAAATCGAAGTTAAAACGAACTCGTAACGGTCGAGCGAAGCAAAAAATCTCCATTTCTCCATGCAAAACCTTAACGTCAATCACCGACGCGTCTGCTCGAGCGCACTGCATCATGGACGACCGTGACATCTGCTCGAGCGCAATGCATCATGGGAACCCTTGACGCTTCGAGTGAAATTTTTTTTACAATCTTAAACGTCTCCAAACATCCGATTTTTTTACCAGAATTTCGACAACCGAGTTTTAAGCGTCCTAAGCGATCGCAAAAAATGAAGACAAAATTAAAAATCGAAGTTAAAACGAACTGTAACGTCTGAGCGAAGCCAAAATACTCACATTTCTCCATGTTAATTTACGGAATTATGTTTGACCTCACTGTGACCTTGACCTGACGATTTGTACCAAAATCTAATCAGCGCTAGCCATCACCCTCCTGAATTCACCTGATGTAATTTAACTTGGTAGCTTTCTTCCGTTCTCGAGTATCTGCCCCAAACAAACAAACAACAAACAAACATACAACACAAACAAACAAACAAACAAAACGGAAGCATCAATTAACTTACGAAAGTTTAGATTCGTAAGTAACAAACAAACAAACAAAGCGTCATAGACTGGTACTTACGAAATCGTCAACTTGACCACTGACCTTGTCTAATAAAAGCTGTCTCTAGAGAAGTAGCGACGCCAAACCAGTAAGTTTCTACGATGATTCGTACCAAAACCATGAAAAATCGTATGTTGACCCTCACCGTGACCTTGACCGTTGACGATTTGACCAAAATCTAATCAGCACTAGCATCACCCTCCTGAATCACGTGGTGTAATTTGACATGGTAGCTTCTCCGTTCTCGAGTTATCTGTACCAAACCATCAAAAATCGAATGTTTGACCTCACCGTGACCTTGACCGTTGACGAGGTTGACCAAAATCTAATTCAGCACTAGCCATCACCCTCCTGAATCAGGTGGTGTAATTTGACATTGGTAGTTTCTTCGCTTCTCGAGTTATCTGATACCAAACCATCAAAAATCGAATGTTTGACCTCACCGTGACCTTGACCGTGATCGATTTAACCAAAAATCTAATCAGCACTACCATCACCCTCCTGAATCACGTGGTGTGTAATTTGACATTGGTAGGTTCTTCCGTCTCGAGTTATCTGTTACCAATCATCAAAAATCGAATATTTGACCTCACTGTACCTGACCTTGTGTTGACCAATTTTGACCAAATCTAATCAGCAACTAGCCATCACCCTCCTGAATCACGTGGTTGAATTTGACATTGTAGCTTCTTCCTTTCTCGAGTTATCGTGCCTACAAACAAACAAACACACAAACAAACAGAAACGGAAGTCCATCAATATACTTACGAAATCTTGATTTCGTAAGTAACAAACAAACAAACAAGCAGTCATAGACGGGTACTACGAAATGTCAACTTACCTCTGACCTTGTCTAATAAAGCTTGTCTCTAGAGAAGGTAGCGACCCGCAAACCAGAAGTTTCTACGATGATTCTGTACCAACCATCAAAAATCGAATGTTTGACCCTCACCGTGACTTGACCGTTGACCGATTTGACCAAAATTAATCAGCACTAGCCATCACCCTCCTGAATCAGTGGTGTTAATTTGACATTGGTAGTTCTTCCGTTCTCGAGTTATCTGTACCAAACATCAAAAATCGAAATGTTTGACCTCACCGTGACCTTGACCGTTGACCGATTTTGACCAAATCTAATCAGCACTAGCCATCACCCTCCTGAATCACTGGTGTAATTTGACATGGTAGCTTCTTCCATCTCGAGTTATCTGTACCAAACCATCAAAAAATCGAATGTTTGACCTAACCGTGACCTTGACCGTTGACTCGATTTGACCAAAATCTAATCAGCACTAGCCATCACCCCTCCTGAATCAATGGTGTAATTTGACATTGTAGTCTTTCCATTCCTCAGTTATCGTGACCAAACATCAAAAATCGAATGTTTGACCTCACCGTGACCTTGACCGTTGACCGATTTTGACCAAAATCAATCAGCACTAGCCATCACCCTCCTGAATCACGTGGTTGTAATTTGACATGTAGCTTCTTCCTTCTCGAGTTATCTGTACCAAACCATCAAAAATCGAATGTTGACCTCACCGTGACCTTGACCGTTGACCGATTTTGACCAAAATCTAATCAGCACTATCCATCACCCTCCTGAATCACGTGGTGAATTTGACATTGGTAGCTTCTTCCGTTCTCGAGTTATCTGTACCAAACCATCAAAAATCGAATATTTGACCTCGCTGTACCAAACCATCAAAAATCGAATATTTGACCTTTCGCTGTGACCTTGACCTTTGACCGATTTGACAAAATCTAATCAGCACTAGCCACACCCTCCTGAATCACGTGATGCAATTGACATTGGTAGCTTCTTCCTTCTCGAGTTATCGTGCCTACAAACAAACAAACATACAAACAAACAAACAAACAAACAGCATCAGTCATAGAACTGGTTACTTACGAAATCGTCAACCTTGACCTCTGACCTCTCTAATAAAAACTGTCTCTATAGAGAACGGTAGCGACGGCAACCAGAGTTTCTACGATGATTCTGTACCAAACCATCAAAAATCGAATGTTTGACCTTCCGTGACCTTGGACCTTGACCGATTTTGACCAAAATCTAATCACGCACTAGCCATTCACCTCAGCTAATCACCGTGTTTGTAATTTGCCATTGTAGCTTCTTCTTTCTCGAGTTATCTGTAACCAAACCTATCAAAAATCGAATGTTTGACCTTCACCTGACCTATGACCGTTGACCGATTTGACCAAAATCTAATCAGCACTAGCCATCACCCTCCTGAATCACGTGTTGTAATTTACATTGGCTAGCTTCTTCCGTTTCTCGAAGTCTATACTGTACCAAACATCAAAAATCGAAATATTGAGCCTCGCGTACCAAAACCATCAAAATCGAATGATTTACCTGGCTGTGACCTTGGACCTTTGACCCGATTTTGACCAAAATCTAATCAGCACTAGCCTGCACCCTCCTGAATCACTGTGTGAATTTTGACATTGTAGCTCTGTCCGTTCTCGAGTTATCGGCTACAAAAACAAAAAACAAACATACAAACAAACAAACAAGCAGTCATTAAGACTGGTACTTACGAAATCGTCAACTTGACCTCTGACCTTTCTAATTAAAAGCTGTCTCTAGAGAAAGCGATAACGCAAATCAGAAGTTTCTACGATATCTGTACCAAACCATCAAAAAATCAATGTTTGACCTTCATCGTGACCTTGACCGATTTGACCGATTTTGACCAAAATCTATATCAGACTAGCCGATCACCCCATCCTGAATTCACGCTGGTGTAATGTGACATTGTTTAGCTTCTCCGTCTCTCGAGTTTTATCGTACCAAACCATCAAAAATCGAATATTGACCTCACTGTGACCTTGCACCTTTACCGATTTTGAGCCAAAATCTAATCAGCCACTAGCCACACCCTCTGAATCACGTGATGTAATTTGACATTGGTAAGCTTCTCCGTTCCGATTATCGTGCTACAAACAAACAAACAAAACAAACATACAAACAAACAAACAAACAGAAACGTAGTCATCAATATTACTTACGAAATCTTTAGATTTCTAAGTAATAAACCAACCAACAAACAAACAGAAACGAAGTCATCAATATACTACGAAATCTTTAGATTTCATAAGTATAAGCAGTCATAGACTGTGCACTACGGAAATCGTCAACTGACTTGACCTTGTCTAATAAAAAGCATCTCTAGAGAAGTAGCGACGCCAAACCAGAAGTTTCATACGATGATTCTGCTACCAAACCATCAAAAATCGAATGTTGACCTTCACCTGAACCTTTGACCGTTGACGATTTTGACCAAAATCTAATCAGCACTAGCCATCACCCTCCTGATTCACAGTGTGTTAATTTGACATTGTCGAGCTTCTTCCAGTTTCTCAGAAGTTATCATGTACCAAACCATCAAAAAATCGAATATTTGACCTCAAGTGTGACCTTGACCTTTGACGATTTTGGCCAAAATCTAATCAGCACTAGCCATCCCCACTCCTGAATCACGTGATTAATTTGAACATTAGCTCTTCGCTTCTCGGTTATCGTGCCTACAAACAAAACAAACATACAAAACAAACAAACAACAGTCATAGACTGTACTTACGAAATCGTCAAACTTGACCTCTGACCTTGGTCTAATAAAAGCTGTCTCTAGAGACAGAGTAGCCGACGCAAACCAGAAGTTCTACGTATGATTCGTGTACCCAAACATCAAAAATCGAATGTTTGACCTCACCGTGACCTTGACCGTTGACCGATTTTGACCAAAATTGAATCAGCACTAGCCACACCCTCCTGAACACGTGGTTAATTTGCCATTTGGACGCTTCTTCCGGTTCTCGAGTTATCATGTACAACCAATCAAAAAATTTCGAATATTTGGACCTCAGTGTGACAATTGACCTTGACCGATTTTGACCAAATCTAATCAGCACTACGGCATCACACTCTGAAATCACGTGATGTAATTTGACATTGGTAGCTTCATTCCGTTCCGAGTTATCGTCCTACAAACAAACAAAACAAAAAACAAGCAGTCATAGACTAGTACTACGAAATCGTCAACTTGCTCTGACCTTGTCTAATAAAAGCTGTCTCTAGAGAAGTAGCGACGCAAAACCAGAAGTTTTCTACGATGATTTCTGTTACCAAACCATAAAAATCGAATGTTTTGTACCTCACCGTAGACCTTGACCTTTGACCGATTTTGACCAAAATCTAATCAGCACTAGCATCACCGTCCTGAAATCACGTGCTGTGAATTTGACATTGGTAGTTTTCGTTCTCATTACTGTACCAAACCATCAAAAATCGAAGGTTTGAACCTCACCGTGACCTTGACCGATTGACCAATTATTTGACCAAAATCTAATCAGCACTAGCCATCACCCTCTGAAATCAGGTGGTGTAATTTACATTGGTAGTTCTTCCGTTCCGATTATCTGTACCCAAACCGATCAAAAATCGAATGTTTGACCTCACCGTGACCTTACCGCTTGACCGATTTTGACCAAAATCTAATCAGCCACTAGCATCACCCTCCTGAATCACAGGTTGGTTAATTTGACATTGTAGCTTCTTCCGTTCTCGAGTTATCTTACCAAACCATCAAATCGAAATTTGACCTCACTGTACCTTGACCTTTGACCGATTTTGACCAAAATCTAATCAGCACTAGCCATCACCTCCTGAATCACGTGTGTAATTTGACATTGGTAGCTTCTTCCGTTCTCGAGTTATCGTGCCTACAAACAAACAAACATACAAACAAACAAACAAGCAGTCATAGACTGTACTTACGAAATCGTCAACTTGACCTCTGACCTTGTCTAATAAAAGCTGTCTCTAGAGAAGGTAGCGACGCAAACCAGAAGTTTCTACGATGATTCTGTACAAAACCATCAAAAATCGAATGTTTGACCATCACCGTGACCCTGACGTTGACCGCATTTGACAAAATCTAATCAGCACTAGCCATCACCCTCCTGAATCACGTTTAATTTGACATTCGTAGCTTCTTCGTCTCGAGTTATCGTGCCAACAAAACAAACAACACACAAACAAACAGAACGAATCATCAATTATACTTACGGAAATCTTTAGATTTGTAATAACAAACAAAAAACAAGCAGTCATGACTGTACTTACGAAATCGTCAACTTGACCTCTGACCTTGTCTAAAAAATCTGTCTCTAGAGAAGTAGCGACGCAAACCAGAAGTTGTCTACGAGATTCTGCTACCAACCATCAAAAATCGAATGTTGACCTCACCGTGACCTTGACCGTTAACCGATTTTGACCAAAATCTAATCAGCACTAGCCATCACCCTCCTGAATCAGTGGTGAATTTGACATTGGTAGCTTCTTCCGTTCTCGATTATCTGTACCAAACCATCGAAAAATCGAATGTTTGACCTCACCGTGACTTGACGTGACCGATTTTGACCAAAATCTAATCAGCACTAGCCATCACCCTCCTGAATCACGTGATGTAATTTGACATTGGTAGCTTCTTCCGTTCTCGAGTTATCGTGCCTACAAACAAACAAACAAGCAGTCATAGGACTGTACTTACGAAATCGTCAACTTGATCTCTGACCTTGTCTAATAAAAGCTGTCTTCTCTAGAGAAGGTAGCGACGCCAAAAAAGAAGTTTCTACGATGATTCTGTACCAAAACCATCAAAAATCGAATGTTTGACCTCACCGTGACCTTGCGCCGTTGACCGATTTTGACCAAAAATCTACATCAGCACTAAGCCATCACCCTCCTGAATCACGTGGGTGTAATTTGACATTGGTAGCTTCTTCCGTTCTCGAGTTATCTGTACCAAACCAATCAAAAATCGAATATGACATCACTGTGACCTTGACCTATGACCGATTTTGACCAAAATCTAATCAGCACTAGCCATCACCCTCCTGAATCACGTGATGTAGTTTGACATTGGTCGCTTCTTCCAGTTCTCGAGTTATCGTGCCTACAACAAACAAAACCAAACATCAAAAAACAAACAAACAAACAAACGTTAGTCATCAATATACTTACAATCTTTAGATTTCGTAATAACAAACATTACAAACAAACAAACAAACAGAAACGTGTCATCAATATACTTACGAAATCTTTAGATTCTCGTAAGTAACAAACAAACAGAAACGAAGGCATCAACATATACTTACGAAATCTTTAATTCTAAAACAAGCAGTCATAGACTGGTACTTACGAAATCGTCAACTTACCTCTGACCTTGTCTAATAAAAAGCTGTCTCTAGAGAAGGTAGCGACCGAACCAGTAATGTTTCTACATGATTCTTGACCAACACCATCAAAATCGAATGTTTACCTCACCGTGACCTTGACCGTTTGACCGATTTTTGACCAAAATCTAATCAAGCACACTAGCCATACCCTCCTAATCATCGTGGCATGTAATTTGACATGGTAGCTTCTTCCGTTCTCGAGATTATCTGTACCAAAACCATCAAAATCGAATGTTTGACTCACCGTGACGCTTGACCGATGACCGATTTGACCAAAACTAATCAGCACTAGCATCTTCCCTCCTGAATCAGGTGTGTATAATTTGACATTGGTAGTGTCCACGTCTCGATGTTATCTGTACCAGAACCATCACAAAAATCGATATGTTTGACCAATCACCGTGACCTTGACCGTTGACATTTTTGACCAAAATCTAATCAGCACTAGCCTTCACCCTCTGAATTCAGGTGGTTAATTGACATTGTAGCTTCTTCCGTTCTCAGTTATCGTACCAATACCATTCAGAAAATACGCAATGTTTGACGCTCACCGTGACCTTTGACGTATGACCCGATTTGACCAAAAGCTTAATCAGCACAATATCATCATCCCTCCTGAATCACGTGGTGTAATTTGACATTTGGTTAGCTTTCCGCTTCTCGATATCTGTACCAAACCATCAAAATCGAATATTTGAACCTCGCTGCTACCAAACCATCAAAAATGAATATTTGACCTCAGCTGTGACCTTGACCTTGACCGATTTTGACCAAAATCTAATCAGCAGCTACCATCACCCTCCTGAATCACGTGATGCAATTTAGACATTGGTAGCTTCTCCGTTCTCGAATTATCGTGCAAAAAACACTACAAACAAACAAAACATAACAAACGAAACTAAACAAACAAACAAGCAGTCATAGACTGGTACTTACGAAATCGTCAACTTGACCACTGACCTGTCTCTAATAAAAGCTGTTCTTCTTAGAGAAGGTTAGCGAGCGCAAACCAGAATTTTCTACGATGAATTCTGTACCAAACCATCAAAAATCGAATGTTTGACCTCACCGTGACCTTGACCTTTGACCGATTTTGACCAAAATCTGAATCAGCACTAGCCATCACCCTCCTGAATCAGTGGTGTAATTTGCATTGGTGAGCTTCTTCTGTTCTCGAGTTATCTGTACCAAACCATCAAAAATCGAATGTTTGACCTCACCGTGACCTTGACCGTTGACCGATTTTGACCAAATCTAATCAGCACTAGCCATCACCCTCCTGAATCACGTGGTGTAATTGACATTGGTAGGTTCTTCCGTCTCGAGTTATCTGTACCAAACATCAAATCGAAAAGACTCGCCAATAAATAATATTTGACCTCCTGTGACCTTGACCTTTGACCATTTGACCAAAATCTAATCAGCACTAGCCATCACACCTCCTGAATCACGTGGTTGCTAATTTGACATGGTAGCTTCTTCCTTTCTCGAGTTATCGTGACAACAACAACAACAAACGGTATCAAACTTACGAAATAATTCTAAGTAACAAACAAACAAACAAGCAGTCATAGACGGTACTTACGAAATCGTCAACTTGACCTCTGACCTTTTCTAATAAAAGCTGTCTCTAGGAAGGAGCGACGCAAACCAGAAGTTTCTACGATATTCTGTACCAAAACCATCAAAAATCGAATGTTTGACCTCACTCGTGACCTTGGACCGTTGACCGATTTTGACCAAAATCTAATCAGCCACTAGCGCATCACCCTCCTGAATCACGTGTTGTAATTTGACATTGCGTAGCTTCTTCCTTCTCGAGTTATCTGTTACCAAAACCATACAAAAATCGAATATTTGACCTCACCGTGAACCTTGACCTTTGACCGATTTGACCAAAATCTAATCAGCACTAGCCATCACCCTCCTAATCACGTGTGTAATTTGACATTGGTAGCTCTTCCGTTCTCGAGTTATCTGCTCAAACAAAAACACAATACAACAAAACAAAACTAGTCATCATAACTTACAATTCTTTATTATCATAAGTAATAAGCAGTCAATAGACTGGTACTTACGAAATCATGTCACTTGACCGTCTGACCTTGTCTCAATAAAAGCAGTCATCTAGAGAATTGGTAGCGACGCTAACCAAAGTTCTCGATTATTCTGTACCAAACCATCAAAAATCGAATGTTTGACCTCACCGTGACCTTTGACCGTGACCGATTTTGACCAAAATCTAATCAGCACTAGCCATCACCCTCCTGAATCACGTTGTGTAATTTGACATTTGTAGCTTCTTCCGTTCTCGATCGATATTTGATCGCTGTACCAAACCATCAAAAATCGAATTTTGACCTCGCTGTGACCTTGACCGTTGACGATTTTGACCAAAATCTAATCAGCACTAGCCATCACCCTCCTGAATCACGTGATGCAATTTGACATGGTAGCTTCTTCCGTCTCGAGTTATCGTGCCTACACAAACAACAAACAAACAAACAAGCAGTCAATAGGACTGGTACTTACGAAATTCGTCAAACTTGATCTCTGACCTTGATCTAATAAAAGCTGTCTCTGAGAAGGTAGCGACGTGCAAACCGAGAAGTTTCTGTACGATGATTCTGTACCAAAACCATCAAAATCGAATGTTTGACCTCACCGTGACCTTGACCGTTGACCATTTGACCAAAATCTAATCAGCACTAGCCATCACCCTCCTGAATCACGTGTGTAATTTGACATTGGTAGCTTCTTCCGTTCTCGAGTTATCTGTACCAAACCATCAAAAAATCGAATTGTCCTTAACCAAATCAATTTACCGGCTGTGACCTTGACCGTTGACCATTTTGACAAAAATCTAATCAGCACTAGCCATCACCCTCCTGAAATCACGTGTGTAGTTTGACATTGGTAGCTTCTTCCGTCTCGATATCGTGTACACAACCAACATCAACAAACAAACAGACGAGTATCAATAACTACAAATCTTAGATCTAAGTAACAAACATAAACAAACAAACAAACAAAACGAGCATCAAAACAAACTTAGATTTCGTAAGTAACAAGCAGTCATAGACTGGTACTTACGAATCGTCAACTTGACCTCTGACCCTTGTCTAATAAAAGCTGTCTCTAAGAGAAGCCGTATGTCGACGCAAACCAGAAGTTGTTCTACGATGCATTAAACTTGTACCAAACCAGTGAAAAATTCGAATAGTTTGACCTCACCGTGACCTTGACCTTGACGATTTTGACCAAAATCTAATCAGCACTAGCCATCACCCTCCTGAATCACGTGATGTAATTTGACATTGGTAGCTTCTTCCGTTCTCGAGTTATCGTGCCTACAAACAAACAAACAAAACATACAAACAAACAAACAAACAAACGTAGACTACCGATTCGGTAAACAAAAACAAGTCATCAATATACTTACGAATCTTAGATTTCGTAAATAAAAGCAGTCATGACTGGTACTTACGAAAATCGTCAACTTGACCTCTGACCTTGTCTAATAAAAGCAGTCTCTAGAGAAGGTAGCGACGCAAACCAGAAGTTTCTACGATGATTCTGTACCAAACCATCAAAAATCGAATGTTTGACCTCACCGTGACCTTGACCCGTGACGATTTTGACCAAAATCTACATGCACTAGCCATCACCCTCCTGAATCACGTTGTGTAATTTGACATTGGTAGCTTCTTCCGTTCTCGAGTTATCTGTACCAAACCATCAAAAATCGAATATTTGACCTCAGTGTGACCTTGACCTTTGCACCGATTTTGACCAAAATCTAATCAGCACTAGCCATCCCACTCCTGAATCACGTGATTAATTGACATGGTAGCTTCTCCGTTCTCGAGTTATCGTGCCTACAAACAAAACAAACATACAACAAACAAAACAAGCAGTCATAGACTGGTACTTACGAAATCGTCAACTTGACCTCTGACCTTGTCTAATAAAAGCTGTCTCTTAGAGAAGGTAGCGACGCAAACCAGAAGTTCTCGCATGATTCTTGTACCAACCATCAAAAATCGAATGTTTGACCTCACCGTGACCTTGACCGTTGACGCATTTTGACCAAAATCTAATCAGCACTAGCCATCACCTCCTGATCACGGTGTGTAATTTGACATTGGTAGCTTCTTCCGTTCTCGAGTTATCTGTACCAAACATCAAAAATCGAATATTTGACCTCTCAGTGTGACCTTGACCTTTGACGATTTTGACCAAATCTAATCAGCACTACCATTCACACTCCTGAATCACGTGATGTATTTGACATTGGTAGCTTCTTCCGTTCTCGAGTTATCGTGCCTACAAACAAACAAACAAACAAAAAACAAGCAGTCATAGACTCGGTACTTACGAAATCGTCAACTTGACCTCTACCTTGTCTATAAAAGCTGTCTCTGAGAAGGTAGCGACGCAAACCAGAAGTTTCTACGAGTGATTCTGTACCAAACCATGAAAAAATCGAATGTTTGACGCTCACCGTACCTTGACCTTTGACCGATTTTGACCAAAATATAATCAGCACTAGCCATCACCGTCCTGAATCACGTGGTGTAATTTGACATTGGTAGCTTCTTCCGTTCTCGAGTTATCTGTACCAAAACATCAAAATCCGAATGTTTGTACCTCACCGTGACCTTGACCGTTGACCAATTTTGACCAAAATCTAATCAGCACTAGCCATCACCCTCCTGAATCAGGTGGTGTAATTTGACATTGGTAGTTCTTCCGTTCTCGAGTTATCTGTTACCAACCATCAAAAATCGAATGTTTGACCTCACCGTGACCTTGACCGTTGACCCGATTTTGACCAAAATCTAATCAGCACTAGCCATCACCCTCCTGAATCACGTGTGTAATTGACATTGGTAGCTTCTTCCGTTCTCGAGTTATCTGTACCAAACCATCAAAATCGAATATTTGACCTCACTGTGACCTTGACCTTTGACCGATTTGACCAAAATCTAATCACACTAGCCATCACCTCCTGAATCACGTGGTGTAATTTGACATTGTAGCTTCTTCCGTTCTCGAGTTATCGTGCAACAAACAACAACACACAACAAACAGAACGAAGTCATCAATATACTACGAAATTTAATTCTAATAACAAACAAACAAACCAAGCATCATAGACTGTACTTACGAAATTCGTCAACTTGACCTTTACCTTGTCTAATAAAGCTGTCTCTAGAGAAAGGTAGCGACGCAACCAAGAAGTTTCTACGATGATTCTGTACCAACCCATTCAAAACATCGAATGTTTGACCTTCACCGTGTACCTTGACCTCGTTAACGATTTTGACCCAAAATCTTAATCAGCGACTAGCAATCACCTCCTGAATCACGTGTGTTAATTTGACGATTGGTAGCTTCTTGCACGTTCTGCGAGTTATCTGTACCAAACCATCAAAAATCGAATGTATTGACTTCACCGTGACCTTGATTCTGGACCGATGTTGGACCAAAAATCTAAGTCGAGCACTAGCCATCACCCTCACTCTCTCTG
>JAXMNL010000934.1:576-28105 GCA_035128595.1 Eptatretus atami
AATGAAGAAGAAGAGTAAAAAATGAAGAAGAAGAGTAAAAATTGAAGAAGTAAAAATTGAAGAAGACAAAAATGAAGAAGAAGAGTAAATAATGAAGAAGAAGAGTAAATAACAAAGAAGAAGAGTAAAAAATGAAGCCCATGACGGGTGAAATCTGTGGCCTCTTTTTTTGGACTGGTCAGGCAGTGGGTTACTCTCCATTGTATTTCCCAGCATTGGTTTTACTCTTGTGGCAGTGATTCTTTTCTCTGTTTTTGGCATGTCAGGATGGTTAACTCTCCATTGTATTTCACCGTGGGTTTTCGTCTTGTGGAGTGATGTTTCCCTCTTTTTTTGGGATGTCAGGAGTGGTTACTCTTCATTGTCTTTCCCAGATGTTTTCCACCCGTCTTCGGAGGCTCTGTTCCTCTTTTTGGTGTAGGAGTGATTACTCTCATTGTATTTCACCCAGTGTTTTTACGTCTTGTGGAGTGATTGCTCTTTTTGGTGTCAGGTCGTGTTACTCTTCATTTCTTTCACACCAGAGTGTTTTTCAAAAACGTCTCGTGGAAAGTGAATCTGTGCCTCTTTTTGGTCAGGAGTGGTTAATCTTCCAATTGTCTTTCACTGCACGAAGTGGTTTTCAAAAACGTCTTGTGAAGTATCTGTGCGCTCTTTTTTGGATGTCAGGAAGTGGTTACTCTCATTGTCTTGTTCACCAGACTGTGTTTTAAAAACGTCTTGTGGAAGTGAAATCTGTGCCTCTTTTTTGGTGTCAGGAGTGGTTACTCTTCATTGTCTTTCACAGAAGTGTTTTCAAAAACGTCTGTGGAAGTGATCTGTGCCTTTTTTTGGTGTGCAGGAGTGGTTAGTCTTCATTGTCTTTCACCAGAGTGTTTTCAAACGTCTTGTGGAAGTGTCTGTTCGCTTTTTTTGGTGTCTGGAGTGGTTAAACTTACTTCATTGGTATGTTCACCAGAAGTGTTTAAAAACGTCTTGTGGAAGTGATCCTTTCCTCTTTTTTGATGCAGGAGTGGTTACTCTTCATGTCTTTCACAAAGTCTAGTTTTCAAAAACGCTTGTGGAAGTGATCTGTGCCTCTTTTTGGGTGTCAGGAGTGGTTACTCTCCATTGTTTTCAGCCTGAGTGTTTTCAAAAGCGTCTGTGGAGTGATCTGTGGCCTCTTTTTTGGTGTCAGGAGTGGTTACCTTCAATTGACTTTCACAGAAGTGCTTTTCTAAAACGTCATTGTGGAATGATCTGTGGCCTTTTTTTGGTGTCAGCAGTGATTACTCTTCATTGTCTTTCACCAGAAGTGTTTTCAGAACGTCTTGTGGAAGTGATCTGTGCCGCTTTTTTGGTGTACACGGACTTGGTTACTCTTCATTGTCTTTCACCGAAGTGTTTTTAAAACGTCTTCTGGAAGTGATCTGGTTCTCTTTTTTGGTGTCAGGAGTGTTACTCTTCATTGTATTTCAACCAGAAGTGTTTTAAAAACGTCTTGTGAAGTGATCTTTTCTCTTTTTTGGATGTCAAGGAGTGGTTACTCTTCTTCTTTTCACTGAAGTGTTTCAAAACGTTTGTGGAAGTGATCTGTGCCTCTTTTTTGGTGTCAGGATTGGTTACTCTCTACTTGTATTTCACCAGAAGTGTTTAAAAACGTCTTGTGGCAGTGATACTTTTCCTCTTTGATGTCAGAGTGGTTACCTTCATTGTCTTTCACCACCGAAGGTGTTTCAAAACGTCTTCTGGAAGTGATCTGTTCCTACTTTTTTGGTGCAGCAGTGATTACTCTTCATGTGTATTTACCAGAAGGTTTTTTGCAAAAACGTCTGTGAAGTGAGTCTTTTTACTCTTTTTTGGATGTAGGAGTGGTTAACTCTTCATGACTTTCAGCCAGAAGTGTTTTCAGAACGTCTTGTGGAAGTGATCTGTGCTCTTTTTTGGGTGTCAGCAGTGATTACTCTTCATTGTTTTTCAACAGAAGTGTTTCAACGTCTGTGGAAGTGATCTGTGGCCTCTTTTTTGGTGTCAGCAGTGATTACTCTCTTGTCTTTCACGCAGAATGTTTTAAACACGTTTGTGGAAGTGGATCGGTGCCTCTTTTTTGGATGTCAGGAGTGGTTATCTTCATTTGTATTTCACTCAGAAAGTGTTTTAAAAACGTCTTGTGGAAGTTGATCTTTTCCTCTTTTTTGGATGGTCAGGAGTGGTTACTCTTCATTGTATTTCACAGAAGTGTTTTAAAAAACGTCTTGTGAAGTGATGTTTTCCCTCTTTTTGGATGTCAGGAGTGGTTACTCTTCATTGTCTTTGACCGGCACGAAGTGTTTTTCAAAAACGTCTTCTGAAGTGAATCTGTTCCTCTTTTTTGGTGTCAGGAAGTGATTACTTCTCATTGTATTTCACAGAAGTGTTTTAAAAACGTCTTGTGGAAGTGCTCTCTTTCTCTTTTTTGGATGTCAGCTAGTGGTTCTTCTTCCATTGTCTTTCAACCAGAATGTTTTCAAAACGTCTTCTGGAAGTGATCTGTTCCTCTTTTTTGGTGTCAGGAGTGATTACTCTTCATTGTATTTCACAGAAGTGTTTTAAAACGGCTTGTGGAAGTGACTGTGCTCTTTTTTTGGTTGTCAGGAGTGGTTACTCTTCCATTGTCTTTCACCAGACGTGTTTTAAAACGTCTTGTGGAATGATCTGTGCACCTACTTTTTTTGGTCAGGAGCGAGTGGTACCTTCATTGTCTTTCACCAGAAGTGTTTGTCAAAACGTCTTGTGGAAGGTGATTGTGCTCTTTTTTGGATTCAAGAGTGGTTTACTCTTACATTTGTCTTTCACCAGAAGTCGTTTTCCAAAACGTCTTGTGGAAGTGATCTGTGCCTTTTTTTGGTGTCAGGAGTGGTTACTCTCATCTGTCTTCACCAGAAGTGTTTTCAAAACGTCTTGTGGAAGTGAATCTGTGCCTCTTTTTGGGTTCAGGAGTGGTTTACGTCTTCATTGTTTTCACCGAGAAGTGGTTTCAAAACGTCTTGTGGAAAGTGATCTGTTTCCTCTTTCTTTGGTGTCTGGAGTGATTACTCTTGCATTGTATTCAACCAGAAGTGGTTTTAAAAAACGTCCACTTGTGGAAGTGAATTTTCCTCTTATTTGGATGTCAGGGAGTGGTTAACTCTTCATTGTTTTCACCAGAAGTGTTTTCAAAACGTTGTGGAAGTAAAGATCTGTGCCTCTTTTTTGTGTCAGGAGTGGTCACTCTTATTGTTTTTCACCTGACAGTGTTTTCAAAACGTCTTGTGGAGTGATCACTGTGCCTCTTATTTTGGTGTCAGGAGTGGTTACTTCTTCATTGACTTTCACGAGAAGTGTTTCAAAACGTCTTGTGGAAGTGATCGTGCCTCTTTTTTGGTGTCAGGCAGTGATTACTCTCATTGTCTTTACAACAAAGTGTTTTCAAAACGTCTTGTGGAAGTGATCTGTGCCGCCTTTTTTGGTGTCAGGATTGGTTACTCTTCATTGTCTTTCACCAGAAGTGGTTTCAAAAGTCTTCTGGAAGTGATCTGGTTCTCTTTTTTGGGTGTCAGGAGTGATTACTCTTCATTGTATTACAGCAGAAGTGTTTTAAAAACGTCTTGTGGAAGTGATCTTTTCCTCTTTTTTGGATGTCGGAAGTGGTTACCTTCATTGTTTTTCACCTGATGTTTCAAAACGCTGTGAAGTGATCTGTGCCATCTTTTTTGGTGTCAGAGAGTGTTATCCTTCATTGACTTTCAGCACAGAAGTGTTTTCAAAAGACGTCGTGTTGGCAAGTGATCTGTGCCTCTTTTTTGGTGTCAGGCAGTGATTACTACTTCATTGTCTTTACACCAGAAGTGTTTTCAAAACGTCTTCCTGGAAGGATCTGTGCCGCTTTTTTGTGTCAGGATTGGTTACTCATTCATTTCTTTCAGCCAGAAGTGTTTTAAAACGTCTTCTGGAAGTGATACTGTCCTCTTTCTTTGTTTGTCAGGAGTGATTACTCTTACAATTGTATTTCACCAGAAGTGTTTTTTAAAAAACGTCTTGTTGGAAGTGATCTTTTCCTCTTTTTTGATGTCAGGAGTGGTTACTCTTCATTGTCTTCACCAGAATGTTTTCAACGTCTTCTGGAAGTGATCTGATCTCACTTTAGGTGTCAGCAGTGATTACCTCTTCATTGTATTTCACCAGAAGTGTTTTCAAACGTCTTGTGCGAAGTGATCTTTTTTCCTCTTTTTTGGATGTCAGCGAGTGGTTACTCTTCATTGACTTTCAAGAAGTGTTTCAAAACGTCTTGTGGAAGTGATCTGTGCCTCTTTTTGTGTCAGGCAGTGATTACTCTTCATTGTCTTTCACCAGAAGTGTTTCAAAAAGCTCTTGTGAAGTATCTTTTCTCTTTTTGATGTCAGGGGGAGTGGTTACTCTCATTGTATTTCAACAGAAGTGTTTTAAAAAACGTCTTGTGGAAGTGATCTTTACTCTATTTTTGGATGCCAGGAGTGGTTACTCTTCATGTGATTTCACCAGAATGTTTTAAAAACTCTGTGGAAGTGATCTTTCCTCTTTTTGGATGTCAGGAGTGGTTACTCTTCATTGTCTTTCAACCAGAAGTGTTTTCAAAACGTCTTCTGGAAGTGACTTGTTTCTTTTTGTGTTGAGTGATTACTCTTCATTGTAATTTTCACCGAAGTGTTTTAAAAAAAGGCTTGTGGAAGTGATCTTTTCTTCTTTTTTGGATGTCAGTAGTGGTTACTCTTCATTGTATTTCCCCACCCAGGACGTCGGTTTTTTTTTTTTTTTCAAAACGTCTTCTGGAAGTGATCTGTTCTCTTTTTGGTGTCAGGAGTGATTACTCTTCACTTGTATTTCACCAGAAGTGTTTTAAAAAACTCTGTGGAAGTGATCTTTCCTCTTTTTTGGATGTAGGTGGTTTATCTTCTTGTATTTCACAAGAAGTGTTTTAAAACGTCTTGTGAAGTGATCTTTTCCTCTTTTTTGGATGTCAGGAGTGGTTACTCTTCATTGACTTTCAACGAAGTGTTTAAAAGCGTCTTGTGGAAGTGATCTTGCCTCTTTTTTGGTGTCGGCAGTGATTACTCTTCATTGTCTTTCACCCAGAAGTGGTTTTCAAACGTCTTGTGGAAGTGATCTTTTCTCTTTTTTTGGATGTAGGAGTGGTTATCTATTGTATTCACGCAGAAGTGTTTTAAACAACGTCCTTGTGGAAGTGATCTTTCCTCTTTTTTGGATGTCAGGAGTGGTTACTACTTACATTGTATTTCACCAGAAGTGTTATTAAAACCGTCTTGTGGAAGTGAATTTTTCCACTTTTTTGGATGTCAGGGAGTGTTACTCTTCATTGTTTTCACACAGTTGTTTTAAAAACGTCTTGTGGAAGTGATCTTTTCCTCTTTTTTGGAATGTCAGTAGTGGTTACTGCTTCATTGTCTTTCACCGACTGTGTTTTCAAAAGCGTCTTCTGAAGTGATCTGTTCCTCTTTTTTGGGTCAGGAGTGATTACTCTTCATTGTATTTTACAGAAGTGTTTTAATAAAAACGGGTCCCTTGTGGAAAGTATCTGTGCCTTCTTTTTTTGGTGTCAGGAGTGGTTCCTCTTCATTGTCTTTCACCAGAAGTGTTTTCAAAACGTCTGTGGAAGTGAATCTGTCCTCTTTTTTGTCAGAGAGGGTTACTCTTCATTGTCTTCACCAGATGTTTTAAAAACGTCTTCTTGGAAGTGATCTGTTTCCTCTTTCTTATTGTGTCAGGATTGATTATCTTTCATTGTATTTCACCAGAAAGTGTTTTAAGAAACGTCAATTGTGGCAAGTCGATCTTTTTCTTCGTTATTGGATGTCAGCGAAGTGGTTACTGCTTCATGTCTTTCACGCAGAATGTTTTTCAAAACGTCTTGGTGGAAGTGATCTGTGCCTCTTTTTTTGGGGTGTCAGGTTGGTTTACTTTCCTTCATTGTCTTTCAACAAAGAATGTGTTTTCAAAACGTCTTGTGGAAGGTGAATCTGTGGCCTCTTTTTTGGGTGTCAGGGATGGGTAATCTTCATTGTCTTCTCACCGCAGAAGTGTTTCAACAACGTCTTGTGGAAGTGATCTGTGCTCTTTTTTTTTGGGTGTCAGCGTGATTACTTCTTTCATATGTCTTTCACCAGAAGGTTTTAAAAAAAAGACGTCTTGTGGAACGTGATCTGTGCCTCTTTTATTGGATAGTCAGGAGTGGTTACTTCTTACATTGATATAAACCAAGAAGTGTTTCTGAATAAACGTCTTGTGGAAAGTGATTTTTCCTCTTTTTTGGATCTCAGGAGTGGTTACTACTCTTCATTGTATTTACAGCAGCTGTTTAAAAAAACGTCTTGTGGAAGGTGATCTTTTTCCTCTTTTTGGATGTCAGGATTGTGGGTTACTCTTCATTGTCTTTCACCGCAAAGTGAATATTCAGAAACGGTCTTCTGGAAGTGATCTGTTCCTCATTTTGGTGTCAGGAGTGATTACTCTTCATGTATTCACTCAGAAGTGTTTAAAAAACGTTTTGGGGAAGTGATCTTTTCCTCTTTTTTTTGGATGTCAGTTAGTCGTTACTTCCTTCATTGGTCTTTCTTCCTTTTTTTTCACCACCAGAAGTGTTTCAGAAACGTCTTCTGGAAGTGATCTTTTCCTCTTTTTTGGTATTCAGAGTCGGTTATCCTTTCAATTGTCTTCACCAGAAGTGTTTTTCAAAAACACCACCGTCTTCTGCGAAGTAATTCTGTTCCTCTTTTTGGTGTCAGGCGAGTGATAACTCTCTTCATTGGTAATTTCACCCCAAAAGTCTTTTAAACGTCTTGTTGGAAGTGATCTTTTCTCTTTTTTTGGATGTCAGGAGTGGTTACTTCTTCATTGTCTTTCACCAGAAGTGTTTTCAAAACGTCTTCTGGAAGTGATACTGTTCCTCTTTTTTAGGTGTCAGGATAGTGATTATCTCATTGTATTCAGCCAGAAGTGTTTTTAAAAAAAGCGATCTTGTGGAAGTGATATCTCTTCTCATTTTTGGATTGCAGGATGGTTACTCTTCATTTGTCTTTTCAACAGAAGTGTTTCAAAACGTCATCTGGAAAGGATCTGTTCCTCTTTTGGTGTCAGCAGTGATTACTCTCATTGTTTTCACCAGACAGTGTTGTTCAAAAAACGTCTTGTGAAGTGATCTTTTCCTCTTTTTGGATGTTCAGGAGGTTTACTCTTGATTGACTATCAGACAGAAGTGTTTCCAAACTTCTTGGAAACAAAGTTGATCTTGTTTGCCTCTTATCTTGGGTGTCAGCAAGTGATTACTACTCTTCATTGTCTTTCACAGAAAGTGTTTTTCAAACGTCTTTGTGGAATGATCTTCCTCTTTTTTGGATGTCAGAGTGGGTTACATACTTCTCATGCTGTATTCACGCCAGACGTGTTTTTTAAAACAGTCTTGTGGAAGTGTCTTTTCTCTTTTTTGGATGTCAGCGAGTGGGTTACTACTCTTCATTGTATTTTTCACACAGACATGTTTTAAAAATACGTTTTTTTTTTTTTTTGTGAAGTGATCTTTTCCTCTTTTTTGGATGTCAGGAGTGGTACTCTCATTGTCTTTCAGCGCAGAAGTGTTTTTCAAAACTCTTCTGGAAGTGACTGTTCGTCTTTTTTTGGTGTCAGAGTGATTACTCCTTCATAGTATTTCAGCCAGAAGTGTTTTTTTCAAAAACGTCCTGTGGACAGTGATATTTTTACACCTCTTTTTTCTTGGCATGTCAGAGTGTTATTTCTTGACTTTCACAGAGTGTTTTCAAACGTCTTGTGAGTTGATATTTGTGCCAACTCTTTTTTGTCGTTTTTCTATTTTGTTGGTGTCAGCAGTGATTTAACTACTTTCATTTGTCTTCACCGCAGAAGTGTTTCCACACCACAAAAACGTCTTTGTGGAAGTGATTTTTCTTGCTCTTTTTTTGGTGTGCAGCAGTGAATTATCTTCATTGGGGTCGGGTCTTTCACCAAAGTGGTTTTTAAAAAAAAAACGTCTTGTGGAAAGTGATCTGCTATATTATCTTGCTCTTTTTTTTTGATCAGGAGTGTATCTTCAATTGACTTTCACCAAATGTTTTAAACGGTCTTGTGAGTGATCTGTGGCCTCTTTTTGGTGTCAGCAGTGGATTACTCTTGCATGTTTTTCACGCAGAAGTGTTTTCAAAAACGTCTTGTGGAAGTGATCTGTGCTCTTTTTTTTGGTGTCGCAGTGAAACCTTCATTGTCTTTCACCAGAATGTGTTTAAAACGTCTTGTGGAAGTGATCTGTGGCCTCTTTTTTGATGTCAGGAGTGGTTTACTCTTCATTGTATTTCACGCATAAAGAAGGTTTAAACAATACGTCTGTGGAGTGATCTTTTCCTCTTTTTTGGATGTCAGAGGGTTACTCTTCATTGTATTTCACCAGAATGTTTTAAAAACGTCTTGTGGAAGTGATGTTTCCTCTTTTTTGGATGTACAGGAGGGTTACTCTTCATTGTCTTTCACGCAGAAGTGTTTTCAAAACGTCTTCTGGAAGTGATTCTGTTCCTTTTTGGTGTCAGGAAGTGATACTCTCATTGTTTTCAGCACAGAAGTGTATTGAAAAACGTATTGTGGAAGTGATTCTTTTCCTCTTTTTTGGATGTCAGTAAGTGGTTACTCTTCATTGTCTTCACTGCAGAGTGTTTTCAAACGTCTTCTGGAGTGATGCTGTTCCTCTTTTTGTGTCAGGAGTGATTATTTCTCATTGTATTCACCAGAAGTGTTTTAAAAACGTCTTGTGAAGTGATTGTGCTCTTTTTTTGGTGTCAGGAAGTGGTATTCTTCATTGTCTTCACACAGAAGTGTTTTCAAACGATCTTGTGGAAGTGGATCTGGTGCTCCTTTTTTTGGTCAGCGAGTGGTTCTCTTCATTGTCTTTAGCAGAAGTGTTTTTCAAAACGTCTTGTGGAATGATCTGTGCCTCTTTTTTGGATGTCAGGAGTGGTTACTCCTTCATTGTTTTCACAGAAGTGTTTTCAAAACGTCTTGTGGAAGTGATCTTGTGCTCTTTTTTTTGTGTCCGGGAGTGGTTACTCTTCATTGTCTTCACGCAGAAGTGTTTTCAAAACGTCTTGGGAAGTGACCGTGTGCCTCTTTTTGGTGTCAGGAGTGGTTAGTCTTCATTGTCTTTCACGCAAGAAAGTGTTTCAAAAGCGTCTGTGGAAGTGATCTGTTCCTCTTTTTTGGTGTCTGGAGTGATTACTCTTCATTGTATTTCACAGACAGTGTTTTATAAAAACGTCTTGTGGAAGGATCTTTTCGCTCTTTTTTGGATGTCAGGAGTGGTTACTCTTCATCTGTCTTTCACCAGAAGTGTTTTCAAAGACGTCTTGTGGAAGTGATCTGGCTTTTTGGGTGTCAGGAGTGGTTACCTCTTCATTGTTTTCACCTGAAAGTGTTTTCAAAACGTCTTGTGGAAGTGATCTGCTGCCTCTTTTTGGTGTCAGGAGTGGTTACTTCTTCATTGGACTTTTCACCAGAAGGTTTTTCAAACAAAACGTCTTGTGGATAGTGATCTGTGCTCTTTTTTTGGTGTCAGCAGTGATCTTACTCTTCATATGTCTTTCACCAGAAGTGTTTTCAAAACGTCTTTGAGCTGATTCTGTGCCGCTTTTTTTGGCTGTAAGGATTGGTTACTATCTTCATTGTCTTTTCACCAGGACAGTGGTTTTCAAAACGCTTCTGGAAGTGATCTGGTTCTCTTTTTTTGTGCCAGGAGTGATTACTCTTCATTGTATTTTCACACCAGAAGTGTTTTAAAAAAAACGTCTTGTGGAAGTGATACTTTTCCTCTTTTTTGGATGTCAGGAGTGGTTTACTCTTCATTGTTTTTCAGCCTGAAGTGTTTTCAAAAGCGGTACTTTGTGGAGTGATCTGTGCCTTTTTTGTGTCAGGAGTGGTTACTCTTCATTGACTTTCACACAGAACGTGTTTTTCAAAACGTCGTGTGGAAGTGATCTGTGCCTCTTGTTTTGGTGTAGCAGTGATTCTCTTCATTGCTTTCACCAGAAGTGTTTTCAAACGTCTTTCTGAAGTGGATTGGTGCCGCTTTTTGGTGTCAGGATTGGTATCTCATTGTCTTTCACCAGAAGTGTTTTTCCAAACGTCTTCCTGGAAGTGCATCTGTCCTCTTTTTGGGTGTCAGGAGTGATTTACTCTTCATTGTATTTCACCAGAAGTGTTTTAAAAACGTCTTGTGGAAGTGCATCTATTCCTCTTTTTTTTGGAAATGCTCAAGGAGTGGTTACTCTTCATTGTCTTTCACCAGAGAGTGTTTTCAAACACGTCTTCTGGCAGTGATGCTGTTCCTCTTTTTTGGTGTCACAGTGATTACCTTCATCTGTATTTCAAACACAGAGTGTTTCAAACGCTTGTGGAAGTGATTTTTTCCTCTTGTTTTGGATGTCAGGAGTAGGTTATCTCTTCATTGACTTTCAACAGAAGTGTTTTCAAAACGTCCTTGTGGACAGTGATGTGTGCCTCTTTTTGGTGTCAGCAGTGATTACTCCTTCATTGTCTTTCACAGAAGTGTTTTTCAAAAACTAGTCTTGTGGAGTGATCTTTTCTCTTTTTTGATGTCAGGAGTGGGTTACTCCTCATTGTTTTCACCAGAAGTGTTTAAAAAAACGTCTTGTGGAAGTGATCTTTACCTCTTTTTTGGATGCCAGGAGTGGTTACTCTCATTGGTATTCACGCAGAAGTGTTTAAAAAACGTCCTTGTGGAAGTGATCTTTCCCTCTTGTTTTTGATGTCAGGATGGTTACTCTCATTCGCTCTCTCTCAGCAGAAGTGTTTTCAAAACGTCTTCTGGAAGTGATTGTGTTTCTTTTGGCGTGTTGGCAGTGATTACTCTTTCATCGTGTATTTCACGCAGAAGTGTTTACAAAACGTTTGTGAAGTGATCTTTTCCTCTTTTTTTGGATGTTCAGGAGTGGTTTACTCTTCATTGTATTTCACCAAAGAAGTGGTTTTAAAAAACGTCTTGTGGAAGTGATCTTTTTCCATCTTTTTTGATGTCAGGAGGGTTACTCTTTCATTGACTTTCACACCAGAAAGTTTTTTCAAACACGTCTTGTGGAAGTGGATCTGTGCCCTTTTTTTTGGTGTCGGCAAAGTGATTATACTTTTCATGTCTTTCACTCAGAAGTGTTTTCACAAAACGTCTTGTGGAAGTGATCTTTTCCCTCTTATTTTTGGATGTCAGAGTGGTATACTCATTCATTGTATTTCACACAGAAAGAGTGTTTTTAGAAAAAAACGTCTTGTGGAAGTGTCTTTCCTCTTTTTTTGGATGCAGGAGTGGTTTACTCTTCATATGTATTATCAAACCATGAAGATGTTTTAAAAACCGTCTTGTGGAAGTATTCTTTTTCACTTTTCTGGATTGTCAGGAGGTGGTTATCTTCATCTGTCTTCTTTCACGACAGAAAGTGTTTTAAAAACGTCTTGTGGAAGTGATTTTTCCTCTTTTTGGAATTCAATAGTGGTTAAACCTCTTCATTGGTCTTGTCACGCAGACTGTTTTCAAACGTCTCTGGAAGTGATCTGTTCCTTTTCTTTGGTGTCAGGAGTGATTATCTCATTGTATATTACCAAGAAGACTGTTTTAAAAACTCTTGTGGAAGTGCGATCTGTGCTCTTTTTTGTGTCAGGATGGTTACTCTTCCATATGTCTTTCACGAAGAAGTGGTTTTCAAAACGTCTCTGTGGAAGTGATCTGTGCCTCTTTTTTTTGGGTCAGTGAGTGGTTACTACTTCATTGGTCTTCCAACAGAAGTGTTTTCAAAAACGTCTATGTGGATATGATCTGTGGCTCTTTTCTGTTTGGATGTCAGAGTGGTTACTCTTCATTGTCCATTTCACCAGAAGTGTTTTACAAAAACGTCTTCTGGACAAAGTCGATACTGTTTCCTCTTTTTTTTTTGGTGTCAGAGTGATTACTCTCATTGTATTTTCACCCAAAGTGTTTTTTTAAAAAAAAAACGTCTTGTGGAAGTGAATCCTTTTCCCATCGTTTTTGGATGTCAGCGAGTGGTTATTATGCTTCATTGTCTTTCACCAGAAGTGTTTCAAACGTCATTGTGGAAAGTGATCTGTCCTCTTTTTTTTTTGGTGTCAGGATTGGTTCTATTCCATTGTCTTTTCACCAGAAGTGTTTTCAAAACGGTCTGTGGAAGTGATCTGTGCCTCTTTTTTGGTTGTCAGGATATGGTTACTCTTCATTATTGTCTTTCCACCAAGAAGGTGTTTTCACAAAAACGCTCTTGTGGAAGTAGATCTGGCCTTTTTTTTTGGGTGTCAGCAAGTGATTCTCCTTCATTGTCTTTTCACGCCAGAAGTGTTTTAAAAACCGTCTTGTGGAAAGTGATTTTGCTTTTCCTCTTTTTTGGATGTTCAGGAAGTGGTTACTACTCTTCAATGTATTTCACCAGAAAAAAGTGTTTTCCAATCGTCCTTGTGGAGTGGATCTGTGCCCTTTTTTTTGGTGTCAGCGAATTGGTTATCCTTACTTCATTGTCTTTTCACCAGAAGTGTTTTCAAAACGGTTTGTGGAAAGTGAATCTGCTGCTCTTTTTTGGTGTCGGAAATTGGTTATCGTCTTCATCTGTCTTTCAAACCAGAAGCTGTTTTCAAAACGTCTTGTGGAGTGATCTGTGCCTCTTTTTTTGGTGGTCAGGATTGGTTACTCTCCATTGTCTTCACACCAGAAGTGTTTTCAAAACGTCTTTGTGGAAGTGAATCATGTGTCTCTTTTTTTGGATGTCATGAGTGGTTACTCTTCATATGTAGTTTCAACCGAAGTGTTTTAAAAAAACGTCTGTGGAAGTGATCTTTTCCTCTTTTTGGATGTCAGGAGTGGTTACTCTTCCTTGTATATTGCACCAGAAGTGTTTTAAAAAGTCTGTGGAAGTGATCTTTTCCTCTTTTGTTGGATGTCAGGAAGTGGTTACTCTTCATTGTCTTTACCAGAAGTGTTTTCAAAACGTCTGTGGATGATCTGTGCCTCTTTTTTAGGATGTGAGAGAGTGTTACTCTTCATTGTTATTATCCACAGTAAGTGTTTTTAAAAGACGTCTTGTGGAAGTGATCTTTTCTCTTTTTTGGAGTCAGGAGTGGATTACTTCTATGTATTTCAGCCAGAAGTGTTTTTTAAAAACGTCTTGTGGAAGTGAATCTTTTCACTCTTTTTGGACTGTCAGGAGTGGTTATCTTCATTGTCTTTCACCAGAAGTGTTTTCAAAACCCGTTTCTGGAAGTGATCTGTCGCTCTTTTTTGGTGTCAGGATGATTACTCTTTCATTGTATTTCACCAGAAGCGTTTTAACCGTTTTGTGGAAGTGGATCCTTTCCTCTTTTTTGGATGTCAGTAGTGCGTTACTTCTTCAATTGTCTTTCACAAAATCGTTTCAAAACGCTTTCTGGCCGTGATCTTTTCCTCTTATTTTGGATGTCAACAGTGGTCTACTCTTACATTGTCTTTCACCAGTAAAGTGTTTTCAAAAACGTCTTCTGGAAGTAATCTGTTCGCTCTTTTTTGGTGTCAGGAAGTGATTATCTTCATTGTATTCACCAGAAGTGTTTTACAAACGTCTCTCGTGGAAAGTTGATCTTTTCCTCTTTTTGGTGTCAGGAAGTGGTTACTCTTCATTGTCTTTCACCAGAAGTGTTTTCAAACGTCTTCTTGAAGTGATCTGTTCCTCTTTTTGGTGTCGGAGTGTTACTCTTCATTGTATTTACGCAGAAGTGTTTAAAAACGTCTTGTGGAAGTGATCTTTCCCTTTTTGGATGTCAGGAGTGGTTACTCTCTTGTCTTCATACAGATAGTGTTTTCAAAACGTCTTCTGGAAGTGATTCTGTTCTCTTTTTGTGTCAAGTGATTACTCTTTACATTGTATTTCACTAAACAGAAGTGTTTTCAAAACGTCTTGGTGAAGTGATTTTTTCCCTCTTTTTGGGATGTCGAGGAGTGTTACTCTTGAATTGACTTTCAACAGAACGTGTTTTCAAAACGTCTTGTGAAGTGGATTTGCCTCTTTGGTGCAGCAGTGATTACTCTTCAGTTGTCTTATCAAACCAGAAGTGTTTCAAAACGTCTTGTGAAGTGATCTTTTCCTCTTTTTTGGATGTCGGAGTGGTTACTGCTTCATTGTATTTCACGCAGAAAGTGTTTTAAAAACGTCTTTGTGGAAGTGATCTTTTCCTGCTTTTTTGGATGTCAGGAGTGTTACTCTTCATTGTATTTCACCAGAAAGTGTTTTAAAACGTCTTGTGGAAGTGATCTTTTTCCTCTTTTTTGGATGTCAGGAGTGGTTACTCTTCATTGTCTTTCCACCAGAAGTGTTTTCAAAACGTCTTCTGGAGTGAATCGTTTCCTCTTTTTTGGTGTCAGCAGTGAATTACTCTCATTGTATTTCAACCAGAAGTGTTTTCAAAAACGTCTTGTGGAAGTGATCTTTACTATTTTTGGATTATGTCAGGAGTGGTTACTCTTCATTGACTTTCAGCGCAGAGGTTTTCAAAACGTTTGTGGAAGTGATCTGTGCCACTTTTTTGGTGTCAGATTGATTACTGCTTCAAATTGTCTTTCACCAGAAGTGTTTTCAAAACGTCTGTGGAAGTGTCTGTGACCTCTTTTTTGGGTGTCAGCGAGTGACTTACTCTTCATTTGTCTTTCACCAGAAGTGTTTAAAAAACGTCTTGTGGAAAGTGATCTGTGCCTCTTTTTTGGATGTCAGGAGTGTTACTCTTCATTGTATTCACCAGAAGTGTTTAAAACGTCTTGTGGAAGTGATCTTTTCGTGCTTATTTTGGATGTCAGGAGTGGTTCTCTTCATTGTTTTCACCAGAAGTGTTTTAAAAACGTCTGTGGAAGTGATGTTTTCCTCTTTTTTGGATGTAGGAGTGGTTACTCTTCATTGTCTTTCAACCAGAAAGTGTTTTCAAAACGTCTTCTGAAGTGATCTGTTCCTCTTTTTTGGTGTAGGAATATTACTCTTCATTGTATTTTCACCAGAAGTGTTTAAAAACGTCTTGTGGAAGTGATCTTTTCCTCTTTTTTGGATGTAGTAGTGGTTACTCTTCATTGTCTTTCAACCAGAAGTGTTTCAAAAGTCTTCTGGAAGTGACTGTTCCTCTTTTTTTGGTGTCAGGAGTGAATTACTCTCATGTTGATTTCACCGAAGTGTTTTAAAACGTCTTGTGGAAGTGATCTGTGGCCTCTTTTGGGTTTGTCAGGATCGGTTACTCTCATGTGTCTTTCCCAGAAGTGGTTTTCAAAACGTCTTGTGGAAGTGATCTGTGCCCTGTCTTTTTTGGGTCAGACGAGGTGCTTACTCTCATTGGTCACTTTTCACCAGAAGTGTTTTTTCAAACGTCTTGTGGAAGTGATCTGTGCTCTTTTTTTTGGATGTCAGGAGTGGTTACTCTTCATTGTCTTTTCACACAGAAGTGTTTTCAACGTCTTGTGGAAGTGATCTGTCCATCTTTTTTGGTGCAGGAGTGTTATACTCTTAAATGATCTTTCACCAGAGTGTTTTCAAAACGTCTTAGTGGAAGTGATCTGTGCTCTTTTTTGGTGTCAGGAAGTGTTACTAGCTTCATTGTCTTTCACCAGAAGTTGTTTTTTCACCAAACGTCTTGTGGAAGTGATCTGTTCCTAACTTTTTTGGTGTCTGGTAGTGGATTACTCTCACTGTATTCACCAGAAGTGTTTTAAAAACGTCTTGTGGAGATGATGCTTTTCTCTTTTTGGTGTCAGGAGTGGATTACTCTTCATTGTCTTCACCAGGAAGTGTTTTCAAAATCGTTTTGTGGAAGTGATCTGTCCTCTTTTGGTGTCAGGAGTGGTTATCTTACATTGTTTTTCCCCTGAAGGTTTTCAATACGTCTTGTGGAAGGATCTGTGCCCTTTTTGGTGTCAGGAGTGGTTACTCTTCATTGACTTTCCACAGAGTCGTCTCTTAACGCTCTCTCGCTGGCACACGTGATTGTGCCTCTTTTTGGTGTCAGCAGTGATTACTCTTCATTGTCTTTCCCAGATGTTTTTTCAAAACGTCTTGTGGAAGGTGATCTGGCCTTTTTTGGTGTCCAGGATTGGTTAGCTCTTCATGTGTCTTTCACCAGAAGTGTTTTCAACGTCTTCTGGAAGTGATCTGGAAGCTCTTTTGTTTGGTGTCAGGAGGTGATTACTACTCTTCTATTGTATTATCACCAGAAGTGTTTAAAAAAAACGTCTTGTGGAAGTGATTTTCCCTGCTTTTTTGGATGTCAGGAGTTTACTCCTTCATTGTTTTTCACCTGGAAGTGTTTTCAAAACGTCTTGTGGGAAGTGATCTGTGCGCTTTTTGGTGTCCAGAGTGTTACTATCTTGCATTGACTTTCACAGAAGTGTTTCAAAACGTCGTGTGGAAGTGATCTGTGGCCTCTTTTTTGGTGTCAGCAGTGATTACTCTTCATTGTCTTTCACGAAGTGTTTTCAAAACGTCTTACTGGAAGTGATCTGTGCCGGCTTTTTTGGTGTCAGGATCTGGTTAAAATCATTCATTGTCTTTCACCAGAAGTGTCGTTTCAAAGACGTCTTCTGGAAGTGATCTGTTCCTCTTTTTTGGTCAGGAGTGATTACTCTATTGGTATTTCACCAGAACGTGTTTTAAAAACGTCTTGTGGAAGTGATCCTTTCCTCTTTTTTGGATGTCAGTAGGTTACTCTTCATTGTCTACACCAGAAGTGTTTTCAAACGTCTTCTGGAAGTGATCTGTTCTCTTTTTTGGTGTCAGCAGTGATTACTCCAATTCATTGTATTCACCAGAAGTGTTTTCAAAACGTCTTGTGGAAGTGATCTTCCCTTTTTTGGATGTCCAGGAGCTGGTACTCTTCATTGACTTTCAACAGAAGGGTTTTTTCAAAACGTCTTGTGGATGAGTGATCTGTGCCTCTTTTTTCGTGTCAGCCGTGATACTCTCATTGTCTTTCACCGGGGAGAGGGGAAGTGTTTCAAAACGTCTTGTGGAAGTGAGTCTTTTCCTCTTTTTGATGTCAGGAAGTGGTTACTCTTCTTGTATTTCACCAGAACGTGTTTTTAAAAACGTCTTGTGGAAGTGATCTTTACCGTCTTTTTTGGGATGGCCCAGGAGTGGTTACTCTTCATCTGTATTTCACTCAGAATGTGTTTTATAAAAGTTTGTGGAAGTGATCTTTCCTCTTTTTTGGATGTCAGGAGTGTTCTCTTCATTGTCTTTCCCCAGAAGTGTTTTCAAAACGTCTTCTGGAAGTGATCTGTTTTTTTTGGTGCTGGAGTGATTACTCTTCAATGTCATTTCACCAGAAGTGTTTAGAAAACGTCTTGTGGAAGTGATTTTCTTCTTTTTTGGATGTCAGTAGTGTTTACTCTTCATTGTCTTTCACCAGACGTGTTTTTCAAAAAGCGTCTTCTGGAAGTGATCTGTTCCTCTTGTTGGTGTCAGGAGTGATTACTCTCATTGTAATTCAACCCGAAGTGTTGTTAAAAACGTCTTGTGGAAGGATCTTTCCTCTTTTTTGGATATCAGGAGTGTTACTCCTTCTTTATTTCACTCAGAAAGTTTTTAAAAACGTCTTGTGGAAGTGATCTTTCCTCTTTTTTGGAATGTCAGGAGTGGTTATCCTCTTCATGTGTCTTCACCAGAAGGTGTTTTCAAAACGTCTCTGGAAGTGATGCCTGTTCCATCTTTTTGGATGTCAGTGAAAGTGGTTAGCTCCTTCATTGTATTTCACCAGAAGTGTTTTAAAAACGTCATTTTTTTTTTTTTTTTTTTTTTTTTTTTGTGGAAGTGATCTTTACCTCTTTTTGGAATGTCAGGAGTGGTTACTATTCAGTTGTCTTTCACCAGAAGTGTTTTCAAAAGCGTCTTCTGGAAGTGATCTGTTTCTCTTTTATTGGTGTCAGCATTGATTACTCTTCATGTATTTCAGACCAGAAGTGTTTGCAAAACGTCTTCTGGAAGTGATTTTTCCTCTTTTTTTGGATGCAGAGTGGTTACTCTTCATTGACTTCACAAAAAGTGTTTTCAAAACGTCTTGTGGAAGTGATCTGTGCCTCTTTTTTGGTGTCAGGATTGGTTTACTCTTCCTTGTCTTTACACCAGAAGTGTTTGCAAAACGTCTTGTGAAGTGATCTGTGCCTCTTTTTGGTGTCAGATTTGGTTACTCATTCATTGTCTTCACCAGAAGTATGTTTTCAAACGTCTTGTGGAAGTGGATACTGAGATGCTCATTATTTTGGTGTCAGCCAGTGATTATGCTTCATTGTCTTTTCACCAGAAGTGTTTTTCAAAAACTCTTGTGGAATGTGATCTGTGCCTCTTTTTTTGGATGTCAGGAGTGGTTACTCTTCTTCATTGACTTTTCACACAGAAGTGTTTTTCAACCACGTCTTGTGGAAGTGATCTGTGGCTTTTTTGGTGTCAGCAGTGATTAACTCTTCATTGTTTATCACCAGAAGTGTTTTAAAAAACGTCTTGTGGAATGTGATTCTGTGCCTCGATTTTTGATGTCAGGAATGGTAGCTCTTCATTGTATTTCACCAGAAGTGTTCTTAAAAACGTCTTGTGGAAGTGATCTTTTCTCTTTTTTGATGTCAAGTGAGTGGTTACTCTTCATTGTATTTCACCAGAAGTGATTTAAAAACCTCTTGTGGAAGTGATGCTTTTCGTCTTTTTTGGGATGTCAGGAGTGGTTACTCTACATTGTTCTCACCATAAAGTGTTTTCAAAAACGTCTTCTGGAAGTGATCTGTTCCTCTTTTTGATGTCAGGAGTGGTTACTCTTCATTGTATTATCACCAGAAAGTGTTTTAAAAACGTTTGTGGAAGTGTCTTTTCTCTTTTTTGATGTCAGGGAGTGGTTACCTTTCATTGTCTTTCACCAGAAGTGTTTTCAAAACGTCTTCTGAAGTGATCTGTTCCTCTTTTTTGGTGTCAGGAGTGATTACTCTCATTGTATTTTCACCAAAGTGTTTTAAAAAGCGTCTTGTGGGAAGTGATTTTTCCTCTTTTTTGGATGTCAGTGGTGGTTACTTTCATTGTCTTTCACCAGAAGTGTTGTTTCCAAAACGTCTTCTGGAAGTGATCTGTTCCTCTTTTTTGGTGTCAGCTAGTGATACTCTTCATTGTATTTCACTCAGAATGTTTTTCAAAACGTTTCTGAAGTGATCTTTTCTCTTTTTTGGATGTCAGGGTGGTTATTCCTTCATTGACTTTCACCAGAAGTGTTTTCAAAAACGTCTTGTGGAAGTGATTGTGCCTCTTTTTTTGTGTCGGCAGGATTACTCTTCATTGTCTTTCACCAGAAGTGTTTTCACAACGTCTTGTGGAAGTGATCTTTTCCTCTTTTTTGGCTGTCAGGAGTGGTTACTTCATTTTTTTTTTTTTTCATTTGTAATTTCACCAGAAGTGTTTTAGAAAACGTTTGTGGAAGTGATACTTTATCTCTTTTTTGGATGTCAGGAGTGGTTACTCTTCATTGTATTCACGCAGACAGTGTTTTTAAAACCGTCTTGGTGGAAGGTGATCTTCCACTTTTTTGGATGTCAGGAGTGGTTACTCTCCTTCATTGTCTTTCACAGAAGTGTTTTAAAAAACGTCTGTGGAAGTGATCTTTTCCTCTTTTTGATGTCAGTAGTGTTAAACCTTCATTGTCTTTGCACCGCATGACGTGTTTTCAAAACGTCTTCTGGAAGTGATCTGTTCCTCTTTTTTTGGTGTCCAGGAGTGATTACTCTTCATTGTTATTTTACCAGAATGTTTTAAAAACGTCTTGTGGAAGGTGATCTGTGCTCTTTTTGTGTCAGGCGTGGTTACTCTTTTCATTGTCTTCAAACCAGAAGTGTTTTCAAAAACGTCTGTGGAAGTGATCTGTGCCTCTTTTTTGGTCAGGAGTGGTTACTGCTTCATTGTCTTCACCAGAAGTGATTTCAAAACGTCTTGTGAGTTGATCTGTGTCCTGCTTTTTTGGATGTCAGGAGTGGTTTACTTCATTGCTCTTTCACCAGAAGTGTTTTGCAAACGTCTTCTGGGAAGGATGCTGTTCTCTTTTTTTGGTGTCAGGAGTCGATGTACTCTTCATTGGTATTACGGCAACAGTGTTTTAAAAACGTTTGGTGGAAGTGATCTTTTCCTCGTTTTTGATGTCAGGAGTGGTTTACTCTTCATTGTCTTTCAACATAAGAACACACAGTAGAAGTGTTTCTAATACGTCTTGTGGAGTGATCTGTGCCTCTTTTTGGGTGTCAGGATTGGTTACTCTTCATTGTTTTCACAAAAAGAAGTTGTTTTAAACGTCTTGGGAAAAAAGTTAAGAAAGGAAGTTTAAAGTTGCTAAAAAGAAGAAAAAGTAGAAGGTAAAAAGAGGTTAGAGGGAGAAAAAGTTGTAGAAAAAAGTGGGTTTAGGAAAAGATAAGAGGGGAAAACAGGTTTTTGAAATGTAGTCAAAAAAGGAAAAGAAATAGAAAGTTAAAAAGTTTTTGAAAGAAAGAATAGTTGTCGTGATCTGTGCCTCTTGTTTGGTGTTCAGGAATTGGTTACTCTTCATTGTCTTTCACCAAAGAAGTGTTTTCAAACGCTTTTGTGGATAAGTGATCCTGGTGCCTCTTTTTTGTGTCAGCAGTGATTACTCTTCATTGTCTTCACGCAGAAGTGTTTTAAAAAACGTCTTGTGGAAGTGATCTTTCTCTTTGTTTTGGATGTCAGGAGTGTTACTTCTTCATTGTCTTCACGCAGAATTGTTTTCAAAACGTCTTCTGGAAGGTGATTCTGTCCTGCTTTTTTGGTGTCAGCAGTGATTACTCTTGCATTGTATTTGACCAGAAGTGTTTTTCAAAACGTCTTCTGAGTGATCTTTTCGCCCTCTTTTTTGGATGTCAGCGAGTGGTTGACTCTTCATTGACTTTCACCAGAAGTGTTTTCAAAACGTCTTGTGAGTGATCTGTGCCATCCTTTTTTGTGTCCGCAGTGATTACTCTTCATTGTCTTATCAGCCAGAAGTGTTTTCAAACGTCTGTGGAGTATCTTTTCCTCTTTTTTGGATGTCAGGAGTGGTTACTCTTCATGTATTTCAGCCGGAAGTGTTTAAAACGTCTTGTCGGAAGTGTCTTTTCCTCTTTTTGGATTCAGGAGTGGTTAACTCTTCATTGTATTTCACAGAAGTGTTTTAAAACCGTCTGTGTGGAAGTGTCTTTTCCAATTTTTGGATGTCATGGGAGGAGATGGTATACTCTTCATTGTCTTTCACCAGAAGTGTTTTAAAAAAACGTCTTGTGGAAGTGATCTTTTCCTCTTTTTTGGATGTCATAGTGGTTACTCTTCATTGTCTTCACACAGACGTGTTTTCAAAACGTCTTGCTGGAAAGTGATCTGTCCTCTTTTTTTGGTGTCAGGAGTGATTCTCTTCTTGTATTTTACAGAAGTGTTTTAAAAAACGTCTTTGTGAAGTGATCTGTGCTCTTTTTTTGGTGTCAGGAGTGGTTTACTCTTCATTGTCTTTCACCAGAAGCTGTTTTCAAACGTCTTGTGGAAGTGATCTGTGCCTCTTTTTTTGGTCAGGAGTGTGTTACTCTTCTTGAGTATCTTCCAACCAATGTTTTCAAAACGTCTTGTCGGAGTGATACTGTGCCTCTTTTTTGATGTCGGAGTGGTTACATCTTCATATGTCTTTTCACCAGAAGTGTTTTCAAAACGTCTTCTGGAAGTGCTGCTGTTCCTCTTTTGGTGTCAGGAGTGATTAGCTCTTCATGTGTATTACCAGAAGTGATTTTTTTTTTTTTTTTTTTTTTATTTTTATTTTTTTTTTTTTTTTTTTTTTTTTTTTTTTTTTTTTTTTTTTTTTTTTTTTTTTTTTTTTTTTTTTTTTTTTTTTTTTTTTTTTTTTTTTTTTTTTTTTTTTTTTTTTTTTTTTTTTTTTTTTTTTTTTTTTTTTTTTTTTTTTTTTTTTTTTTTTTTTTTTTTTTTTTTTTTTTTTTTTTTTTTTTTTTTTTTTTTTTTTTTTTTTTTTTTTTTTTTTTTTTTTTTTTTTTTTTTTTTTTTTTTTTTTTTTTTTTTTTTTTTTTTTTTTTTTTTTTTTTTTTTTTTTTTTTTTTTTAAAACGTCTTGTGGAAGTGATCTTTTCCTCAGTTTTTGGATGTCAGAGTGGTTACTCTTCATTTGTTTTCACAAGAGTGTTTTCAAAACGTCTTGTGGAAGTGATTCTGGTGCCTCTTTTTTTGGTGTCAGGATTGGTTAAGCTTTCATTGTCTTCACCAGAGTGTTTCAAAAACGTCTTGTGGAAGTGATCTGTGCCTCTTTTTTGGTGTCAGGATGGTTCTCCTTCATTGTCTTTCACAGCAAGTGTTTTAAAACGTCTTGTGGAGTGATTCTTGCTCTTTTTTGGTGTTCAGGCAGTGATTACTCTTCATTGTCTTTTCACGCAGAAGTGTTTTAAAATACGTCTATGTGAGAAGTTGATCTGTTGCCTCTTTTTTGGGATGTCAGGAGTGGTTACTCTTCATTGTAATTCACCAGAAGTGTTTTAAAAACGCTCTTGTGGAAGTGATCTTTTCTCTTTTTTGGATGTCAGGCAGTGGTTACTCTTCAGTTGTATTTCTCCCACCAGACGTGTTTTAAAAACAGGGTCTTGTGGAAGTGATCTTTCCTCTTTTTTGGATGTAGGAGTGGTTACTCTTCATTGTCTTTCACAGAGTGTTTTAAAAAGTCTTCTGCGAAGTGATCTGTTTCTTCTTTTTTGGTGTCAGGAGTGATTACTCTTTCTTTCATTGTATTTGCCAGCAGCAGAAGTGTTTAAAAACGTCTCTTGTGGAAGTGATCTTTTCCTCTTTTTTGGATGTCAGATAGTCCGTTACTGCTTCATTGTCTTTGCACCAGAAGTGTTTTCAAAACGTCTCTGGACAGTGATGACTTTTTCTCTTTTTGTATGTCAGGAAGTGCGGTTACTCTTCCATTGTCTTTCAGCCAGAAGTGTTTTTCAAAACGTAGTCTTCTGGAAGGTGATCTGTTCTACATTTTTGGTGTTCAGGAGTGATTACTCTCATGATGTATATCACCAGAAGTGGTTTTAAAACGGTCTTGTGGAAGTGATACTTTCCTCTTTTTGGATGTCAGTGAGTGGTTTACTACTCATGTCTTTCCGCAGGAGAGTGTTTTCATAAAGTCTTGTGGAAGTGATCCTGTGCCTCTTTTTTGGTGTCAGGATTGGTTAGCTTCTTCATTGTCTTTCAAACCAGAGTGTTTGGTCCAAAACGTCTTGTGGGTGATCTGAGTTGGGGGCCCCTTTTTATGGTGTCGGATTGGTTACTGCTTCATTGTCTTTCACCGAAGTGTTTTCAAAAGCGTCTTGTGGAAGTGATGCTGTGCCTCTTTCTTTTGGTGTCAGGAGTGTGTTATCTTTCATGTCTTTCACCAGAAGTGTTTTCAAAACGTCTTGGTGGAAGTGATTCTGTTCCTAACTTTTTTGGTGTCTGGAGTGATTACTCTTCCATTGGTTTTCAGCCAGAAGTGTTTTAAAACACGACGTCTTGTGGAGTGATCTTTTCCTCTTTTTTGGATGTCAGGGAGTGGTTACTTCCTTCATTGTGCTTTCACCAGAAGTGTTTTTCAAACGTCTTGTGGAAGTGATCTGTGCCTCTTTTTTGGTGTCAGCGAAGTGTTATCTTCATATGTTTTCACCTGAAGTGTTTCAATACTCTTGTGGAAGTGCATGCTGTGGCCTCTTTTTTGGTGTCAGGAGTGGTTACTCTTCATTGACTTTCACCTAGAAGTGTTTTCAAAACGTCTTGTGGAAGTGATCTGTGCCTCTTTTTGGTGTCATGCAGTGATTACCTCATTGTCTTTCAACAGAAGTGTTTTTTAACGTCTTGTTGGAAGTGATCTGTGCCGCTTTTTTGGTGTCAGGATGGTTAGCTCTTCATTGTCTTTCACCAGAAGTGTTTTTCAAAACGTCTTCTGGAAAGTGATCTTGGACTCTTTTTTGGTGTCAGAGTGTCTTACTCTTCATCTGTATTCACGCCAGAAAGTGTTTTAAAAACGTCTTGTGGAAGTGATTTTTCCTCTTTTTGGATGTCAAGGATGTGGTTACTGTCTTCATCTGTTTTTCAGCCTGAAGTGGTTCTTCAAAACGTCTTGTGGAAGTGATCTGTGGCCTCTTTTTTTTGGTGTCAGGAAGTGGTTACTCTTCATTGATTTCACCAGAAGTGTTTCGTAAAACGTCGGTGTGGAAGTGATCGTGCCTCTTTTTGGTGTTCAGCAGTTGATATACTCTTCCATTTGTCTTTCCAGAAGTGTTTTCAAAACGTCTTCTGGAAGTGATCTGTGCCGCTTTTTTTGGTGTCAGGGATTGGTTAGTCTTCATGTCTTTCACTCAGAAGTGTTTTCAACGTCTTCTGGAAGTGGATCTGTTCCTGCCTTTTTTTGGGTGTCAGGAGTGATTACTCTTCATTGGTATTTTCAGCCAGAAGTTGTTTTAAAAAAACGTCTTGTGGAAGTGATTCTTTTCCCTCTTTTTTGGATGTCAGTAGTGGTTACTCTCATTGTCTTCACCAGAAGTGGTTTTCAAACGTCTTCTGAAGTGATCTGTTCCTCTTTTTTGGGTGTCAGAGTGATTACTCTTCATTGTATTCACCAGAAGTGTTTTCAAGAACGTCTTGTGGAAAGTGATCTTTTTCCTCTTTTTTGAGATGTCAGGAGTGGTTTCGTCTTCATTGACTTCAAAAAGAAGGGTTTTCAACGTCTTGTGGAAGTGATCCTGTGCCCATCTTTTTTTGGTGTCAGGCAGTGATTACTCTTCATTGTTTTCCTTTCACAGAGAGTGTTTTTGACAAAACGTCTTGTGGAAGTGATCTATTCGCTCTTTTTTGGATGTCAGGAGTGGTTACTCCACACCCTTCATTGTAATATAGCAGAAGTGTTTAAACAAACGTCTTGGTGGAAGTGATCTTTACCTCTTTTTTGGATGGCCAGGAGTGGTTCTCTTCCATTGTACTTTTTCCAAAAAAAAAAATAAGCACAGAAGTGTTTTAAAAAACGTCCTTGTGGAGAGTGATCTTTTCCATATTTTTTGGAATGTCAAGAAGTGGTTCTGCTTCAATTGTCTTTCAACCAGCAAGTGTTTTAAAAACGTCTTTGGAAGTGATTCTGTTTCTTTTTTGGGTGTCTGGAGTGATTAGCTCTTCATATGGTATTTCACTCAGAAGTGTTTTAAAAAAAAAAAAAAAAAAACTCTTGTGGAAAGTGATCTTTTCTTCTTTTTTGGATGTTTTCAGTCACGTGGTTACATCTTCATTGTCTTTTCACCAGCGTGTTCTTCAACAGTCTTTCTGGAAGTGATTGTTCCTCTTTTTGGTGTCAGAGAGTGTATTCACTTTTCTTCATGTATTCTCACCAGAGTGTTTTAAAAAAACTGGGGTCTTGTGGAAGTGATCTTTTCCTCTTTTGTTTGGACTATCAGGCGAGTGTTAACCTTCTTGTATTTCACCAGAGAGGTGGTTAAAAAAACGTCTTGTGGAAGTGATTTTTCCTGCTTTTTTCTTGGATGTCGAGGAGTGTCTCTTCATTGTCATTTCACCAGAAGTGTTTTAAAAACGCTCGGAAGTGATCACTGTGTCCTACTTTTTTGTGATGTCAGGAGTGGTTACTCTTCATTGTATTCACCAAGAAGTGTTTTACAAAACGTCTTGTGGAAGTGATCTTTTCCTGCTTTTTTGGATGTCAGTGAGTGGTTACTCTTCATTGTCTTTCACCACAGAAGTGTTTGTCAATAACGGTCTCTGGAAAGTGATGCTGTTCCTCTTTTTTGGTGTCAGCATTTCGATTACGCTCTTCATTGTATTTCACCAGAAGTGTTTTAAAACGTTCTCTGGAAGTGATCTTTTCCTCTTTTTTGGATGTCAGTGAGTGGTTACTCATTATGAATTGACTTTCACTAGAGTGTTTTTCAAAACAAAACGTCTGTGGAACAGTGATTCTGTGGCCTCCTTTTTTGGTGTCAGGATGGTTACTCTTCCTTCGTCTTTACCCAGAAAGTGTTTAAAACACGTTTTTGGATAGTGTCTGTGCCCCTCTTTTTTGGTGTCAGAATTGGTTACTCTCCTTTCATGTCTTATGCACCAGAAAGTGTTTTAAAAAACGTCTTGTTGGAAGTGATCTGTGCCTCTTTTTTTGGTGTCAGGCGAGTTGATTACTCTCATTGTCTATTCACCAGAATGTTTTCCAAAAAACGTCTTGTGGAAGTGATCTTGTTGCCTCTTTTTTTGGATTGTCAGTGAGTGGGTTACTCTCATTGACTTTTCACCAGAAGTGGTTTTCAAAACGTCTTGTGGAAGTTGAATCTGGCTCTTTTTGGTGTCAGGCAGTGATACTCTTCATTGTCTTTCACTCACGACAGTGTTTTAAAACGGTCTTGTGGAAGTGATCTGTGCACTATTTTTGGATGTCAGGAATGGTTACTCTTCATTGTATTTCACCCGAAGTGTTTTAAAAAGTCTTGTGGAAGTGATCTTTCGCTCTTTTTTGGATGTCAGGAGTGGTTACTCTTCATTGTTATTTCAGCAGAAGTGATTTAAAACGTCTTGTGGAAGTGATCTTTTTGTCTTTTTTGGATGTCGAGAGTGGTTACTCTTCATTGTCATTCACAGAAGTGTTTCAAAACGTCTTCTGGAAGTGTCTGTTCCTCTTTTTTTGGATGTCAGAGTGGTTACTCTTCATTGTATTTCACGCAGAAGTGTTTTAAAAACGTCTTGTGGAAGTGATCTTTTCCTCTTTTTTGGATGTTCAGGAAGTGGTTACTCTTTCATTGTCTTCACCCAGAGAGTGTTTTCACAAAACGTCTTCTGGAAGTGATTATGTTCCTCTTTTTTGGTGTCGCGAGTGATTACTCTTCATGTAATTTCAGCCAGAAGTGTTTTAACTAAAACGTGGTCTTGTGAAGTGATCTTTTCTCTTTTTGATGTCAGGAGATGGTTACTCTTCATTGTCTTTCATCCAGAGTGTTTTTCAAACGTCTTCTGGAAGTGATCTGCTTCTCTTTTTGTGTTTCCATCCACAGCAGTGATTCACTCTTCATTGTATTTCACCAGAAGTGTTTTCAAAACGTCTTCTGGAAGTGAAATCTTTTCCTCTTTTTTGGATGTCAGGAGTGGTTACTCTTCATTGACTTTCACCAGAAATGTTTCAAAACGTACTTGTGGAGTGATCTGTGCGTCTTTTTTGGTGTCGGCAGTGATTTACTCTTCTATGTCTTTCACCAGAAGTGTTTTCAAAACGTCTGTGGAAGTGATCTTTCCTCTTTTGGATGTCAGGAGTGGTTACTCTTACATTGTATTTCACCAGAAGTGTTTTAAAAACGTCTTGTGGAAGTGATCTTTTCCTCTTTTTTGGATGTCAGGAGTGGTTATCTTCATTGTATTCTCACCAGAAGTGTTTTAAAAGAAAACCGTCTTGGTGGA
>JAXMNL010000935.1:8362-21247 GCA_035128595.1 Eptatretus atami
GACGTCGTCGTTGTGCGAACATCATATTTTTATTTTTTTTCGTTTTCGAACATCGTACTTACACAAACCTAAACACCTAGGCTATATGGTGTAGCCTATTGCTCCTCGGATACAAACCTGTACAGCATGTTACTGTTGAGTTACAACTTATAAAACTTGTCGACTGGTTCGGACTGGATGCTGAGCCTCACTGGTGGCATCTCCTTCGCAAAAGTACTGATTAGATCCAGTAAAGTCATCATGTAAAAACAGCACTGTGGAGGAAAAGTGAGTGTGAATTAAAGGTAGACAGAGTAAGGTTGGGAAAATATTCTGACCTACAATAAGGGAGTCCAGTTGAGGAATTCGATATTTCTTTGCAGATGGAAGAATTGCGTGTTTTCCAAACGACCGATCACGATCTGTCCTGGCTGGTGTACGCAGGCAATGAACGGCACGATCGGCTGTCGGGCTGCGGCAATTAATATTTATACCCGGCTTACACTCAAACTTGGGCTTAATCAATAATTTTCCAGACCCAAACAAGCCAATAAAATGTACATTAGCGATTATTAATCTAAGATACATTTCCTAATAAATGGCACATAATTGAGATGTTGAAGATGAACCAAAAATGCACACGAATTATATAAACAGGAAAAATTAAGACTATTTTGCATGCTTGTGATATCATTAATTGCATGCAATTCGGCTTCACATGACAATAGATGAAACCATTGTGTCGAGGACGTCCACATATTCATTAAACACCAGAATTGGTTTTTAGCTTTATATAGTAAGAAAGCGATATGAGTACAACAAATTTAGTAATTTTGGTGTTACATGGAACCGGTTCTGAAAAAAATAATTGCACCATTTTTCAAACCTACATCATCTTGTGATGACCCCCATCGACCCTCGTATAGCAGGTACCAATTGGCATTTTTTCCAACCCGATCACTTCTGCTTACTCTTGAGAATCGGCCCTTCTTTTCACATTTTGGTGGAAGAACGAGAATTTTTTTTTTTAATCATATGTAGTGTTGCTGTTCCAAAAAACCACATCTCTAAGCTTGGAGGTCCTATGGAATGGCACCCAACATCAAATGATCCGCAGGCAGTTATTTTTGTCATCTTCGTTGCAGTTACGTTCCTCCCTCATGTCTCGTGGTAACAGGGACGAAGTTGTTTCGTGGGTCTCCTAGTATAAGGTTAAATTAACTTTATCTCTCATCCCCTATTCCTGATTTTCTCCTCCAACCTTTTCATTTTAGCCACGTGTCAAACAAGCATGCAAGCACACACGGCCATTCATCCACGTGGTTGGAACCACCACACTCCCTCCACTACACACTTGTACCTTCCTCACGAGCATACGCCGCTATTATTTCATTCAAATCTGCAACGCCAATTTCTTAACACGGCTCTCCACCTCGCTCCACCAAACCCACCACTTCGACGCACAACGCTCTCCTGCCAACGGGAAGAAAAATATTACACACCGCCTCGGTATCACTGCATCGTTATGATCGCCACTTCCAGAGGAGGTGCTGACGACTTGGACTGTCTCGGGACAGCGCCGATGACGGGCCGAGAAAACAGACGTGAATAGCTCGACCGCAATTCGCAGAGGATGTCCCGGGTGGCACGCAAGAATTGATACGACCCTCGTCCAGTTTGCCAGACCACGGCAAGACAGTGCGGAGAGGAGGCGGTCGCTGAATGGCGATCCGGATTTTTGTACAGGGCCCAGGTGTGCATTGAGCTCATGAAGTAATTTTTGTCATTGAGAAATATAATTCCCATGGTTCGGCGGGGAAAGTCCGTTGCTATTTGGCATTCAGACTACACTCAGAGCACATTCAGGGTCATGGTGCCGGCTTGAGGAGATGCGCTATGTTGAGTCAGGAGCTTCGAACCGTGTCAAACGGATGGGTGACTGTTGACATTTCCTGTCCCCGGAGCTCTGGCAGGTAGGGTGGCTTCTGAGCCCTCATAGTAAACAATTAACTTCTACGCTCATCTTAAAATGTTGCATAGTGAAAATTAATAACCTCTGTGAAATTTAAATGAAATCAGAATTGTTTAAGGGGGTCCACGCGTCGCCCGAAGTTGGAGGGCTTAATGTCTCTACTATGTGCATACGGCAGCGATTCAATATGGATCCATTAATTGAATGTAACATATATAGGTGTCCACAAATATATTATTAACTTTTAAAATGCTTCTTTGATCCTAAAAAAGCAGTATTTTGTTCACTAATGCTTCATTTCTTGTTGCAGAGACCCTGAAGTTTATTTTGATATCAGCAAGCGCCAGAAAAATGCCAAGACTGACGTACAACAACGGACGAAAATTGTGTGAACTTTGGCACCAAAGACGAAAAAGTGTCATTCAGGTGCAACGTCTTTACTCGAGACATTTCGGTATCCACTTGCGCACATGCACCGAACTTTGGGACAAATATGCACCATCGCAAGTTTACAATGTGGGAACCATCTGTGGACCTTCACAAGGTCACAGTGGTCCGGAATGAGGACAGTCGTAGGAAGAAAAATGTTGGAAATGGGTGAGACAGGCGGTCGTTCAAGTTCCAAAAAATTGATTCGACGACTTTTTGCCGAGACAACAATTCATAAGAGCACGTTCAGAGATCCTTCGCCAATAATTCTGCTTTCCATACAAATTGAAACGGAAATGGTGGCTTACTGATGCAAGCAGAACGCAAAACGACTAGACTTTTGCAAATTGGTTCTCAGGAAAGTTTGGAGGAAGATGCAGACTTCCTCAAAAAACTTCAGAATGCGGACACGAATGTCATGCTCACCTTGTCCGGGAGGTAAACAAGCAAAAACTTTCGGTACTAGGGAACCTGAAATCCTGGTAATGCATCAACTGACTGGTGCCTCGATCCTGTTCTCAAAGTCACCATAGTGGGTGGCGCATGGTTGGTATGGGATAATTTGGTCCATACTTCTTTGAAGATGACCAGGGACGCACTTGCAACGGTTAAACCAAGAGGAACTATCGCGAATGATTCAGGAATTCTATTCTGCCTGAGCTACGTACTTCAGGCCTGCAGGAGAAACAACCTGATCCAGATGAAAACCAGTGGTTCCAGCAGGATGGGCAACGCCCCATATACAGCCAGGGAAACAAGGGCGTTTTCTAACAACATTTTGAGGGCCGCTTTATCATCCCTCTACGAAGACGTTGAGTGGCCACCTGTATTACCCTGACCTCTACTCCTCCAGACTTCTTCTTGTGGGGTATCTCGAGGAAGAATCTATGGAAACCCTAGGGCCTCCAGACTCTTGATCAGCTGAAGGAAAACATCCACCGAGAAATCCAGAACATTCCTCAGGAAACGTTTCCCAAATGATGGAGAACATGACAACGCGTTGCATGCAGTTGAATCACAACGTGGAGCCTAGTCGAACATGTGTCTAAAGGACAAACGACGATTCTATACCAAAATTTAAATTTGGTGGAAATTTTGACAATTGGTTTATAAAACTTCAACCTTTCAAGCTTTCTCTATCCAGCCCATATATTCTTTTAAAAAATTATGTAATGAACCATCCCTCTTTGCAGATGAAAAGTTGAATATTTTTTTTTTGGGACACCCTGTATTAGCTTAGCTTCATGTTTATTGTACATATTAGTGCCTATGTTCGAGTGAGCTCCTTTTTGATTCAAGATAATATGTTAAAACAACATACGGCAAAGCTTTTTTGGAGCTTAAATATGTGCACAATAATAGCTGCCAATTCTTTTTTTCTTTCAAGTTTTTGTGAATTTTCAATAGAATACATGTGGTTTTAAGTTTGGGCTTTTCCCATTACAAATTCGGTAATTGATGATATTGTGGTTTTCTCTTCCAATTCTGTTGAAGATTAAGTCAAGCTAATTTAGTTCTAGATTAAGCAAGAAAGTACCATATTTCCAAAGCTTGAAAGGGGAATCTAATTGCATGATTGTTGGAAATTCCCCCTGTCTTATTTTTTTGTGATAGGGACTGTCTTGCAAAGCCTTATAATGTGTTGAAGTGAATTGGGATTATTTATCATTTTCATCCCTTGCTTTTGCATCTTTGTGACCCTTTTCGGATTTTCATTTGCCCTATTTGGTGAAATAAAGTTTTACACAGCTGAAAATGGTTGACAATCAACTGGAAGTCAAGCACCCGTCAACTCCCACCATCAGAACGATCTAGCACACTTCATAGTGTGCCAAAGGTGGACATGTAAACAGTGAAATCTTTGGTCTTGGAAGTGAATTACAGCTTACAGATGCAGATCACAGGTTCACGTCTTTCCAAACATGTCGCCAAGTCTACGGCTGTTTGATGTATCCTTTCCAGAAGGTAGTCTCAAGAATCTCTGAACTGGAACTGAAGCTGCAAAAATTGTTCTTGCAAAGTTCTTCCATTTTATGGAAAAGCAACATTCCAGTGATTTTCTGAGATCAAGGCTGTGCAGAAAGATGATAAAACTGTTTTATGAAAATTGCAAAAATCAGGCCATACCAATTGCACGCAGAACAAAGCACCGGCTGCTCTTGCTTAAGCTCAAAAAATGACCACTTGAAACTTAATAAGACCTTTCAATTATGGCCACCAAATGCTGAGAAGTTGATAAAAAATCAAGAATCTTTAATTTCTTCATATCAATGAAGACAGATCGTACCCGCATCATTCGGATCTAGTGACAAGGGTACTTGCTGGGAAAATGCAGTGCAAGGAAGCACGTGCAAATTGCTGAGAGCAAAAGAAAAGGAAACAGCTCACCAATAGTTGGAGATTAGCTTCAACAGTTCAGCAGAGATTCAGTAGCAGTGAAGACAGTTGCCAGTGAAAATGACATGACTTGGTATTGGTGATAGTGTATAAATGTACATCTGCATCTTATCTAGCTACCCCCAGGATCATCGTCGCACTATACTGGCACAACTGCTCAATTCAACACAATATATTGGCAATCACCAAAACTAGTGTCTTGGCAACTCGATGAAATGACTCCGACACAGCAATCTGCCTTTTACAAGAAGCTTTTGAGAGAAAAATACCCCGAGCGGGAGTGCCGGTCATCTCTGCCAGAGGTCGACAGAACCAAAATCAAAACTTGAAGATTACAAACGAACTGTAGATTTATCTCAAATGCATCAGTAATTTATTAACTACGGTTATACAGTAATATGGAACAATTATGACGTCCACGGATTCAACATCACGTCCGAAAATGTTCCTGTGAACGCGGGATTGTTTTTCCCCCATCGCGATGACGACAGGCTCACTTCATCTTCTGCTGAAACGCTTTCATTAGTCCGACACCACTTTCCATAAAGTATGTATGCAGCCGGTCGTACACCCACCCACACCCTGGTACGCAGCCCGTACGCTGGGCTTTAAACCACCCACCCCCCTCATTTGTACTGTACTTTAATGAACGGCCATACGGGTAAAAAATATGCAAAAATTTGCGCGCAGGAACCCGGACATACTTTTCAGAAGCATTGCCGCCGGCTCTCCCGACTGCATGTAGCCACTTCTAACAGATGCAGCCACCGGAACATGTAATGAATCAGAGCGAAGTTTGAAGGGCTATAAAATCGGAAGGAGAGCAAATTTCAAAAAATGGGCTCTTGTTGTTTCTCAGATAATAGCATAGTAATCTGAATCACTGAATAACATTTGATCTCTCTTGATAAATGAAGGGAGGAGATACGATTTGAATAATCGACGACTTTCGCAGCAACTTTGACCAGCCTCGTGACCATTGACCTCGACCTTGGGATCGACCTGAAAGTACTATCAGTTGTGCATGTCTCATCGACCTCCTATCCATTCCACTATTGGTTATTTGTCTCCACTCGGTTGATTTGTGGGCGCGCGGACGGCCACGGAACTCGTACGGACGGGCGGACAGACTTCGAGACTGGCTTTATTAGGTCATCTCTACTGAGTGATAGAGATGACCTAAAAAAGAGCTGGTGTGATCCAACGAAAGTGATGCTTTCTTATTCCTTTGCTGACAAAATCCAGACGAACAGGTAGCAGAGAGGAAAGCGAGTTCTTGCAAGGAAATGTGGCAGCCACCAAAGCTTGCTCTTTGCCATTTGGGATTCTAAACTTCATGCCCTCGTCACTGACAAATCAAAATGTGAGGGGAAGAAACATCTTTACTGTTGGCAGTGGGAAAATGTTCATCGAAATGAAGCTTTCTTGGTGTTTCCGCATACACACCAGGTACTGATAGTAATCTGGTGACATTATCACAAATTGACGACAAACTTTGTCGGACAATGGCACTGCAGAGACTCTTATTGTGAACCTTGGTGTTTGATACCACAGCAAGCAACACAGGAACATGTGACAGCAGCCTGTGCGACAATTCAGCACAAGCTTCAACGTGGAGTCCTGTGGTCAGGAATGTCGACATCATGTTAGGTGAGTCCATACTCTCACTCACGTGTTAACGGACTTGGAAGATTGAAGTCTTCCAATCGCCAGATGGTTGCCCCTTTTCTCGCGATTTTCGCAAGGACTTTGACGCTAATTCCATACAACAGTGACCAGTCAGTTACCCAGTTGGATCTTTCCAACTTTCAGTGGAAGACAACTTAAAAGATGATGGCAAGGATGGAGAGCTAGTTGTGCTGATACCATAACCTGCAGTTAGATATTCACAGAGATGCATTATCAATGAGTTTGTAGAGCTGTGTCCTCGTGTTTTTGGGTGGTTAATGAACCAATAAAACTTCAAGCGACTCTGAGCTCTCACAAAGCCCCCGACGGATTGGCCAAAGCTGTATATTCCATCAAGATTTGTCTGTGGAAGCTGCAATTTAACCAACTCCCCCTATTCTCCCCCCCCCAGGAACAATTACAACGAAACACCAGCTGCCAAAGTGAGGACTTTGTGACTTGCCTACCCATCTGTCCTACAGCTTTCCTGGTGGATTACATGTAATTCTGCTGTCGACTGCACCATGGAAATGACTGTGAAGCTGTATCACACTCTGCTAATTATGTAAGCTGTGGCCGAGGGTTTCCTCCATTAACGTCCAGTCAGAGCGTTTGCAACGCATCTTGGCTACCTCACTGCAGAGATGGTACCCGTCTCGCACTCTTCAGTAGCAAGATAGTACCACAAGAGGAGAACGGGCACTAGCTGATAGAACTGTTTGATGTTAAAACCTCCAGAGGTTATCACACAACGCCATGTGACCGTTTTGGCACTGGGTTTGGAAAGCCCAAAGTTCCCTACAGGATCAATCGTCACTAACGCTTCCTGATTTAGTAGCCAAGATTATTGCGTTTCACTCTTCAAATTTAGAATAAGACCATGAGTTTTCCTTGCAGAGGATGTTTGGAAGCTTGGTCAAACTCTGCTGCATACCAAGCTTCTGTTGTTAATGTTGAATTGCCTATGAATGTGGTAAATGACTGTGCTTGAGCGTTGGAGAGGTAAAACTGCAGTTGGACTTTTTTGGCAGCCAGCCAAAAACTGAAGAACATTATCAAAATGTTTGTTACCAGTTGTGCGAGCAAGACAGAAAACAAACGTCAACCTGTGCAAAGCGGAAATCTACAAATGACAATTAGCAATGAGACTCGGTGTGTTGTGAAAATTTGCACCTTGATATGAACTGCTGAACGCTGCAATACGAGGTACAAGATCAAACTGTGGATTTTCAATTCGTTCATTATTTGAAGTGCTTTAATTACAAGTTCTGGTTCTTCTCAAAATTTGAAAAAATAAAGGTCATTTTTTGACTAGCACTTCCTTTTGTTCGGTTTCTGATGACTCAAATATAGAAAATGGTAGCCAATTTATATATAAGCTCCAATGTATTTAATAAAAAACATGAGGCAGCTATTTTATTATGTCAATATCTATCGAATAGCTGCCTCATGCTTCATTTGTGGATATGCAAAGTGAAATGATTAAACGTAACCTTAAATAGGGCAAATATGCAGTGAAGATTTAACAGGAGCTATTATTTTTCAGAGTAACTCATTGACATAAATATAGCTGCCTTTTTGCATAAAATAATAAAACTGCGATACAATTTTGATTGGCTCGTGGACCCCCAAGACAATAATTGATTTCAAACCAAATTTTGTATGAGTGGTCGAATTAGGAAGTGGAACAAACTGAGAGGAGGTGGAAGTTTAATGAAAAACTTTTTTTTTTAATCATGGGGGGCTCAAGCACCCTAATTAATATCTTGATGAAATAACTTTGGGGTGGAATGTTTTTCCTCGAATGAGACGGGTAAAGCGCACTGACCAAATTTATCATGTAAATCTAATGGAAAATATGGCATTTTCCATTCACTTTGTGATGTTTTTGACTGTAAGAATGCTACTTGAGCCCGTGGGACATTCCGAATTTTCGCATACTCGAAGCCTGTATCTTTGCGTATTGACACGACGGTGATGAGTCCAGAAATAAACTATCATACGATTTACTTCAGGTGTGTGGCCTGATTATTATCTATGGATTGATATTTATTTATATCAATGGATTGTCATGTATTCTTCGATTCATACCGCCGACCATAATACCAAGCTCCCGACTCTATATTCACTATGCTATTCCCTGGTCATTGATGCGGTTCCCATATTGCATCTGGAAGGCATTTTTAGTCGGCCCCCTTTCATCCGTATGTTTCCATTGATATTTATTGTATCAATGGATTGTCATGTATTCTTCGGATTCATACCGCCGACCATAATACCAAGCTCCCCACTCTATATTCACTATCTGCTATCCTGGTCATGATGCGGTCCCCATATGGAATCTGGAGGCATTTTAGTGTCGCCCCCTTCATCCGTGTTTTCCAGACAAACCACGAAAACGTCTCGTCAATAAGCAGTATCCCCTCCATATGCCAAGCTTACCCATTTTCGAGAGGATATCTCTGATGGTTCGAAAATATTTTGGATTAATTTCGGAGGAATTCATTGAAGTTTACGGTCCATTCGACAAAAGTACATTTTTTAGATTTCCGCTGTATGATGCATGCGTGCGTAAGAGCCTTCTAAACGGGGCCACAGAACCATGGAGGTCGGTGCTAGCATAAATTCCTAGGCTGAATTATATGTCCTGACTGGAGATCCATGCCGCAAAGTCGGCACCGGAGCTAAAAATCCTCCTTTTTGACTCCACATTGACCTAGTTTGATGAGGTCGTTCACGGGAAATGGCAGGATTTCAGAATTAAACTTTTAACACAAGTCAGGCATGTTGTATACAATAAAAAAATGCATAGAAATCGTAGTCCGAGTTCGGAACGAAACTCATATTTTTGGCACTATTTCAGGCCTCAGCTTGAGGCCTATGGCCCTCTACAAGGAAGGAAAGAGCGACCCTGACCCCCCTCCGTGGACCCCGGCCATTCACCACCCGAGCTCCGCCACGAACCTCGAGTCCCAACGTGCGACTGGGGACCAAACCAGCGACCATTGTCAGGTGCCGCAGCACGGAGAGTACTCCCTTTCTCCGACGGCCAATACCCATCCGAACTCTGACCCCCAGCTTTTGTCTCTCTCTCAGCTGCGAGGGTCCAATAAAGAACTCTGGGTTTCTTTTTCATTTCACCCTTGTTGAAGCACGTGAGGTTGCATTTTTTGCCAGCAAGTGTTGTGCTTCGGCAAACAGCTGGACATTTCGTTGCCTGTTTTTTTTAAAACTTCCCTTGAACTGCTGGTCAAAGCCTCTCATTGAAGAAATACCTGACATCTGCTTTGCCCACACTCGTACATTCATTGATGCTTACTTTTATTCAACTTGAACTCCACTTTGGAATAAAATCTAATTACCAAGACTCTCCTCTAAAGTTGTATCCATTTTGTACTACAGTACTCGAGTGTCAACGGTGGATCAAATCAGAAGTGTTAGAATCGGGATGCTGAGGTGAGTGGGGGAGGGGGGGGGGGACTGATTCTTCCAAATTGGTTATTTACGACTTGATGCAACTGTTCTGCCTTGTGGTTTTGAAACTGAGTTTTACTTTGTTAGCGTTTGTCTGCGTGTGGGCCCGTCTTTAAGTAGAACTGAATAAGTAGACGCAAGCTTTCCCCACAGTGGCGTTCTCGCCACCGACGCCCCGGCCCATAACAATACTTTCAAAAGAAAGGTGTGATAACACATCGATTAACATTTTAAAAAAGTTATTTTAAAACACTGGTGACCAATGTTTCTATATCATATTTTGCTATTTTTTTATTATTTTTTTACCTTCGCAAACTTTGTTGCGAAGGTTATGTTTTGATCGCTGTGTATTTTTTATTTATTTGTGAATATGTGTGTTTGTTTGTTTGTTTGTTATTCGCATAACTCCAAAAGTATTGAACTGAATCGCAGCAAATTTGGTGTGGATGATTTGTTATTATCCGAGGACCATTTTGATTAGATTTTGCGATCGGGTCAAAGGTCAAGGTCAAGGTCATGAAAAGGTCAAAATCGTCTTTTTACCATAGCGCGGTCAATTTGTATCCAATTTGCATGCAACTAATGCCCAAATGTTCAGAATTCAATGCCCCATCTTGTGATATGTGACATGACACAATGACGTAATAACCCTTATTAGCGGTTGGGAGTCAAAGGTCAGGGGGGTCACGACATTGCAAAATGTGCGGTTTTAGTCATAACACGGTCAATTCTTATCCGATTTGCATGAAACCAACACCAAAATGTTGACTGTTCTGTTCCCCACACTCAATACCAATTACAAAATTAAGAGTACAAAGGTCAAGGTCGGAGTCATGAAAAGGTCAAAATCGTCATTTTGCCATAGTGCGGTCGATTTTTATCCAATTTGCATGCAACCAATGCCAAAATGTTGTGAATTCAATGCCCAATCTTGTGATATAGATATGACACATGACGTCATGACCTTTGTTAGCGGTTTGGGTCAAAGGTCAGGGGGGTCAACGACCTTTATTATCATAACGCGGTCATTCTTATACAATTTGCATGTAAGTAGATTCAAAATGTTTAGAATTCAATTCCCTATCCTGTGATGTGTAATATTTGACAGTGAATTTATTCTTCCATGTTTCGTGTTTTTCAAATGATGTACGTAGTTAGTTCAGACGAACTCTTATACGTCCTTTTCAGGCTAATATGTCCTTTGGTTACCAGTTTGGGCATTTTACTTTTGCAGGATTAATTTTTGTATGAACTGTGTCATTGTTAGTTTCTCAGTTGTTCTCAAATAATACAAAACAATTAACTGTTTTAATTGTACAATGAATGTTTGTTTGCTCACAATAAATAACTTATTTAGAAAAACAGAAACTCGTTGTGTCTAAATGCCCCTAAAATGCCAGAAAATAATTTCTTATAATGTGACCAGTTGTCATCAGATTGACTTGACACCGACACCAAAAAAGGTCAGGAGTTCATACAGAAATTGTACAATGTACGTGAATCAGTGTCAAACAGCAGGAAATTTAATGTTTTTAAGCCATCATAACACATATGAGATGGCAGATGTGGTATGGATTAAAAACCCTCACAATCAACGGTTTTCTGGGGGGGGGCAAATGTAGCGTTGGCGAAGGTATGCGCTCTACTGAGTACCCGTTCTAGTTTGTTTATGTTATTTACTTTACAGTGGAGAGCATTTTATGATGAAACCAATGTGTGATGTTGTCTATTGTATTGAAGGTTTGGTGAGGTGGATTCTGGAGTAAGAGAGAGGAGGCCCTCACTTCATGCACCAGAGCCCAAAAAGTGAAGATGAGAGCCCTTGCTGTCAGTGTGGCGTAGTTACCCACTTCCTGATGCAGCACCTGCGCAGTGTTCATGGCATGGAGTTCAGCAAGAGGAAGGTTGCATGACAATGTATAAATCACCTCCAAAAGGTATTGCTTTGTAATAACAGGTCATTGTTTTTCATCATCGTTCACCTTTGTTATTCAGATAAAAGCTGATTGTAAATGTTCTGAAATATTTATTTGTTTTTCCTGTTGCCAGATATACCATTCCTCTTCACTACGCGGTAGCCAGATGTCAAGGACAATTTAAAAGAATTGATAAACATCTTGTCAATGTCCATAACATCAATTAAATGGTAATTGTTTAATGATAAGCTTGATTAATTTATTTTAAAATGTTATTTATGTTTATTTTTATATTTTTCAGTTGTGTTTCCTCGTTATATTGATGTCGTTTTTGAATGTTTTTTGTTTTTTTTGAAACGAGATGTGCAGTACAAACGACGAATGAAAGCTGCGCAAGTGTTGATGTTGGAAGCTCATTTGAGACCCCTTCAAAAGTAGACAACTCAAACAGCAGCGGATAAAAAAGGGGGAAACATGCAAAGAAAAAAAAATCTGCAGCAGAGGCAGGAGGATGAGTAGGAGAATAGAGGAGGAGGACAAAAGCTCCACAAGCTTTGATAATATATTGTTTAATATTATCTTTGAGGCCGAAGATAATATACAATACAGTCATGCGCCACTTAACGACGGGGTTACGTTCTGAGAAATGCATCGTTAACCGACGTCGTCGTTGTGCGAACATCATATTTTTATTTTTTTTCGTTTTCGAACATCGTACTTACACAAACCTAAAACACCTAGGCTATATGGTGTAGCCTATTGCTCCTCGGATACAAACCTGTACAGCATGTTACTGTATGAATACTGTCGGCAATTGTAACACACATCCAAGACAGACGGAAGACACTTAGTTAGTTTTACCTTTGTCCTGTTCATGACGGCCATCGGTGTTGTTAGCAGCAGCTTACAATCTCCTCTCGCATCGATTATAGAAAGGTGAATAAATAGCGTTTGGATTTTTATAAAATCGTAATCATTGCATCGATGTTATAATTTACAAATGAAGGAACGAGCACCTGTCAATTGTGATATATTTCGGAAACAGTGCAA
>JAXMNL010000936.1:15019-26051 GCA_035128595.1 Eptatretus atami
CCGGACCGATATTAAAGTGTGAAGGAATCATAAAGATGTATCCCAGTGCGTACTCAGGTATATCTAGAACATCCAACAAGGACCGATAACGTAACCTGTGATACGGAAATCAGTGATTGTGATACCGGTCGGTAACTCGGGTATGTTTTGATGACCTCAGGGCAGGCAAAACCTGTGAAACCCTAGAACACCATGGATGGACTGAAGCACGGGTGGAAGAACACCTGCGAAACCACCTTACCCTTGGAACCAACTTGGATAACTCAGGTGAATCAGATATCATCAACATTCATAATGATGAATGGGCATAAGCCTGGAAGTTCTACACACTTTTCTCTGAACATATTCTGTCATACTTCCGAAATCTTCACATTATGTTCTTCCCATTGCATTTACGCAGGTGATAGGAAGAGATTGGGAAACTCGTGCAGAGCGTTGTGCGCATAGCAAGTCCTCCGCTTGCTAGGGCACATCCTAGATGGGTCGCCACTATCCAACGCCGACACCAGCAAGCTGGCGACTCATTTACCACAGACCTCGGCAAGGATGACAGGCCGAGTTAACCGCCACCTGGTATTAATATCAAGCAATGGACTGCCGGCGGGATTTGAACTCAAGACCCTAGGATCCCAAGCCCGACCACCCGACCATTAAGCCAATACCGGTATGCAGGTGATAGGCGGATCAAAAAACTCGAATTGCATAATATTGCATAATATAATTGGCGTATGTCTGGAACTTCGAAGCACACACTTTCTCCAAACATATTCTGTTCATACTTCCGAAATCTTAACATTATGTGCTCCATGTATTTACGCAGTTGATAGCGGATTCAAAATATCGAATATAGATAGAATTTTCAAAGAGGGAAATCGATGACGTCACAAATCAGCAGCGTTTAGCGGCAAACGACGACGGGTCCCAGCGACGTACTTTATATGAACTAAAGGCGCTTGTCACACCTTGACGATTTAGCCAGCAATGGCAATGTTAAAAAGTATGTAAAACGTTGGCGTACGCTAATTTTGATGTTTTTATGTTTGGTCGCTATTCATAACGTGTTGTCGTATGCATAACATATTAGTACGGGCACAGAACGTCTTCGTTGTCTCTTAGTAATTATACCAACGAATGACCTAGCCTATTGTCGGCGTCACAACCTATAGCCAACGATAGTTGTTAACTTAGGCATAGCGCGCTGCAAGTATCGCGAGCGAACTCGTGGCGTAGCTGTTAAAAACCTGCCTGCACGCCGATTTTAATCAACCGCCTGAGAAATTGGAAGTGTCAACCACGCGAGTCACACCTTGACGATTTAAGCCAGTGTATGCCGACCTATGAAAATTTGGTCTAAAAACGCTGGAGCACGTCGAATACGGTATGGGTAGTTTGTATACATTAAGAGCACGCTGAAAACGATGAAGTACGCTGTCATATTCGTGGTGAGCGTTTAGTACGTCGTGAAATTTAAAGCATGCTGAAAATTTTACGACGTACTCTCGCCGTATGGCTTCACACGTTCGCTACGCTGGGAATAAGTTGTAGGCACGATCATGCGATCGTGACACCGCTCGAACACAAGTTCTTGTAAGATTACTCATAAGTCGAAACAGCGTCGAGGTAATGTTTAGCATTACCCGAAACTTATTTTCTCCGTCAAGGCACATTTTCTTTTTTTTCTTCCTTGGCTCCGTGAAGGCACGTGACGAAATGATCTGAAGTTTGTTTTGTTGGTTTTTTATTAATTTTTTTTAGTCTATCACGAATTTTAAAATATATTCGGACATTGCTTTTAAGTTTCGAACGGTCGACGTGACAATATCCTCAAACAGAAAATATTCGCAGAGGAGGAACTAAGAATAAGACATGAGCAAACTGAAGAGGCAATCGACGTGATGTAACCGGCAGCGTGACGAAATATGGGGAAGTTTCTTTCTCTCTCACACTTCTCTCTCTTCTTTTTTCACACGCTGCCAGATACGCCATTATACGGTAGCTGTAATTAAAAACACGTTTCAAGTAAGTTCTGTGGTCGTCCGAAGAGTCAATGCAAATACGTCTACATACGTCAATATGCGTTGGAGGGTAACGTTACACATAGGTTCAAAGCAGACGTATACTCATAGGTTAGAATAAGTTTGGGTACGCTACAGGCATTACCTCAGACGTTTTCGACTTATGAGTAACTTACAAGTAACGTGGCCTCGACGTGTGTCAACCGATCGTGTAATGTGCCTACAACACGTACCTCATAGGTTATAAATAAGTTTCGGGGTACGCTAATCATTACTCAACGTGTTTCGACTTTATGAGTAACTTACAAGTAACGTTGTCGACTGTGTCAACGATCCGCATAACGTGGCCCTACAACTTATGGCCAGCTAGCGGAACGCTGCGGAGTCATCACGTCGTAAATTTCAAGCTGCTAAAATTTGAGGACAAACCGCAAATACACACGATGGAAAGCCAGGCATAACTACGACATAACCGGCAGGTTTTTCAGCATGCTCTATAACGTATCAAAACTTACCCACATAACGTATGGTCGAGTGTGCCGGCCGTTTAGCCCAATTTTGCATACGTCAGGGATACGTTGGCTAAATCATCAAAGGTGTGATACGGGCCTTAAGTCCATGAGTTCAGGACTTTTTTCAACTCAGAATTTACAGCTTTTATTCTGCCATGTTGTTATCTGTTAATGGAGGTAATATAAATGATGGGTTTGTGTTTGATCAGTGAAATAGCAATGGAAGAAAGTGAGGAATAAAATTTTAAATTGATTGTTCAGGCCAAACAGCATTTCTATCATGATAGAGTTCAAAATCTCAAATCTTCAAACCCCGCAGAGGTACCGACGAAAATCTGGATAGGATTGCAGATCATCTCCAACACCCCCACTGATAATCAACCCTCATGTCGACTCGAGGATGACCAAGCGATAAAAACTGCATCAAGACCACTTTGTGGAAATTGCGAAGGATGTTACTCCTTTAGATTGATCGACACTACAGGCATATTTACCAGCTCCACACCATTCCAGATGCACAGTAGAGGAACATGAGTCCACAAGTCCAAAGCACATCAATCACAATATATCTTTGGTCCTGAGGAATCCAGCCCTTGATTCGTGAATTTCCTTGTGAATTTCGTGCCCATTCACGGATATCTTAAATTCTTCTTTAAAGAGGGAACTGTTCCAGCACAGTAAAAAAGTAACTGTTGTCCCATCCCAAGACTTCCAGACAGTTTGGAATAAACTCAGACCAATAACTTGACTGATCATTTTTGCAAATTAGCGAAATCTTTTCAACTCAATGGATACTCGGTAACATCAAAGACAATATTGAATCAATCAGTTTGGTAACGATCAGGTTATTCCACTTCACACACTCTTGTAAAGTTGATATAATTATACAAGCATGCTGATAAACAACTAAGTCACAGCTCGTCGTTGTAACAGATTTTTCTCAAGCTTGTGATCTGATAATCACTGTGTTTGTAACAAAGTTGATACAAATGTGTGTCAGGCCTACCTTAATTCATGGATATGTAGTTTCTTGATATTAAAAAGAGCTCAATGTGTTAGATACAAGGGTACCCCTATCTGTAAATCGAGCCCTCATGAGGGGTACCACAGGGTACAAATTGGCTATGTCCTTTTTAAATTCTTGTTTATAAATACTTCTTTTAAATGATTGCTTGCTTGTGTGTTTTAATAAATAATTTTTTTGTTGTTATTTCCAATCTGCCTGGTTGTCTTTCTTTATTGTTCTGACAGTGCACAAGTATAGTTAGACGGAAAGTTGTACCCCAATAATTGCTTTGTAGCCAGCGCACACTCATTGTAATGCTCGGCAGTAATCCAGTGTCACTGAAGGCACGTGACCCTAAGTAGCTGGCCTCCACAGGTAAGGTACATACAAAGTAGTATAACCCATGCGCAGATTTGCCAGTTACCAATCCGTCGTTCAGGGATTGCTGTAGCAACCTGCCGTGCAGGAAGTCAACTGTGCCCAGGCAGGCGTCAGGGACTGGGTATTTGCAGGGACCCGATGCTTCCCCTTGTGAAAGCCTCAAACCCAGATCCAATACAATTATCATCATGAAGTCTGATCAAACACAAACCGCATCGTTGAATGATCGTAATTCATCAATGAATATAAAGATGTTTCCTCTCGTGCATTGTAGTTCATTCTATTCTGGCCGTAGACCGTATGGTAGAAGCTGAGGCCATCAACTGTATCCACTGTTTTGGATCAATTTAAGATTTACTACTGAATTTTTCCTTAAACCAGTTTCTCTTTGAAACTATGTAATTATTACTCCACAATGCTTATCTACCAACTCTGTCCAGATGCAGGCTTACGAGCTCTGTATGTGAGAATGTTGTGCTATAATGGGGAAAAAATCACAGTTTGCAGAAACATTTAGGCCCTTCCCTTGGTTATTAAATGTTGTGGGATGCTTTCAATTTAGGTTTGGAATTTTTCAATTCTCCAGAATTCTTAATACCAGAATAGAAACCTTTGCCTTTTCATGGTAGTTTTCAAGCATTATAAATTAGTTTTTATTCCAGTTCCATATGTAAAGCGAAATTGGCCAACTTGCTAAGCAGGGCCAACTTGCCCACAAGCGAACGCAGCATGTGTCGTGCTTCTGGCTCAGGCAGAGAATTAGGCAGCGATCAACCAGGCACAAAAACTCATTGTTCAAAATGTATGCATCCCAACCTTGGCTTTACTGAGATCAAGATGAGACATTCTGATAACTGAGATGAACAATTGAAAGCCTACAATATCGACTTTTGGCTTTAGTTACGGACTGAACCTGGTTTGATGAAAATTTTCTCAATGACTGGCGGTAGCGATGAACGCTATGTTTCCTCAGTTCCATGCTTCATTTTATCAAAACTTTACTTTCTACAGGATTTAACTGATGAGTGTACAAATCGCTCTTGGAAAGGGCAATGTCAGTCTGTACTTTGATAATGGATCACTCGAGGAGATTTCGACAGCGAATGAAGCTAAGAATCAGTAATCTGTAGTGGTTCTTCCTGGAATCAGTGTTCCAAACAAAATCCAAACCAATGGACGATGACGCCACCACATAATTAATACTATATTCAATTGAGAAGGAATTGAGTAAAGCAGCAGAAATTTCAAGTGCAATGCAAGAATGAAATTAAGAGACAATTAAGATTGGAAGATTTAAGCCAGAACATTGCATGATTTTTGCTTGCTTGTGTGTGCAATAAATAGTTTGTACACTTTCAGATCTGTTTGGATGTTCCTTTCCTTCATTGTTGTGGAAAAGTTGTGTTCAATATCGATAGCTGGGAACGTTTTTGCTCCACAATTGGGCTCGTGGTTAGCCAGCCGCTGCACCCCCTGTTACTGCACAGTCATGAATGTTGAGACTCAGTCACAAAAACAGACAAGGGGAGTGCCCTCAAGACCACCAAAATCCTTGATGTTGCCGGTAGGATGTCTTGGAACTCAACCGAGGAAATGAAAATTTTTCACTACAAAGGACACTGGATACGCCAATTGGGGCCCAGAGTCGCAGGGCCAGGCAGAATGGCAGAGTGAGGCTGTTCAGGGCGCTGAGGTGTAAAACCGTACGTACCGAAGGGTGGCAAGGAGGCCTATTTGCGAAGGAATTATGAGGGGAATAGAGCAATACTGTGGTCAAGTGATTCTCATCCTGCTTACAGGGGAATTTCGTGCATTGCGTTCGTCCAAGCCCATCCCTTGGTGTACGGCAGTTAGAGCAGAGGGTGGTGGGCTCTTGACATAAGAGGAGTCCGAAGTGAAGGCCCGCTAGGGCACGTTAATTTTGAGCGGTTGTACCAGAATGTCCCCACTTCGAGTTGGACATCAGAGGTGTTACAATCCCCATTGCTGACCTCCAATCACCTGTGGTCCACCTTTGTTTGTTGGAAACACAAGGTTGGGGTGAACCGGTTGAAATGGGATAAAACTCAGGAATGCTGTGCATCCATGCTGAACTTCTCAAGGCTGATGGAAATGTTCTACTTGTGTTGTTGCATGCAGTTCTGTGCTCTGCCTGGAACACAGGCATCATCCCACGACGGGAAGAGGGGCCTTGTTGTCGCCTCTGGAAAGGAAGGGTGACGACAGGGGGAGACTGCAACAACTAAGGAGGGTGACGCTGCTTGTGGGGTGCCACCAAATACGATCGATCTGATGTCTGAACTATACTCTGATACTGGAGGTCTCGTGAGATGGTGGTGGTACCATCTTTCTGAATTATTCCAGTTTGTTATTTGGAGTTCGTCAGGGAGTGGTACTTGGCCCCACACTTTTCAGCACTTGTATTGGACTGCATTCTGGGAGGAATGTCGGAGAGATAAGCTGGCCGCATGCATCGTGGAATGTCAAGAACTCTCACTTGATTTCGCAGTATGAGCAGTCACTTTGAGGAGACTCCAGAATATCCTGTGTGGGGTGCCCTGGAGGTGCTGAATGAGGATTCGATAGCAGCTGGGATTACAGGTTTCCCTGGGTAAAAACTAAAGATCCAGGATTTCAATGACATTCTTGGATGCTGCTATCGCTGTCCTGTACCTGTTTGTGTGAGGATGTTGAGGTCGGTGGAGAGATCACTACCTTGGCAGTGATTATTCATGTTCTCTGTGGCTGTGAAACCAAGGTCAACAGATGGCTGGGTCAGGGCCTGGGGAAGTCGTGGATTCACTGGATGATGGGGTGTGGCGTGCCGGTGGCCTGTGCGGGAGGCCGAAGTCCGGGTCTTCAGGTTCCTTGGTGTTCCAGCTTTCTCTATGGAATGTGAGACTTGGACTCTGACCCAGGATCTGAATGGAGACTTAATTCTTTGGTACCAGGTCTCTTCGGAGATCTTGCTATCGCTGCTCGGACTTTGTGTCCAACAAGGCCGGTTGCTGGGAGAGACTCAATGAGATTTGTTACCTGCATAGTCCGTGAGCATCAGCTGCGGCGTCTGGACATGTGGCCATTTTCCTGACGCTGATCCTGCTCAACCAGATTTCCCCCTCTCAGCGAGGGATCCTTGTGAGTGGAGGAGGCAATGGGCTTAACCATGTGCCCTCGTGGTGAAGCAGTGATCAGTATCGTCAAGAAGATGAGGATGGGGCAGGCATCTGCCTAGGGATGGCCAGACGGAGGCCCCTGGAGTACCAGTGAAAGGTGGATGCAGGGACAACACTGCTCCAACACATGCTCCCATTCCTTGAACCTGCACCTTTGGGGGTGACAGGAGAGGAAGTCTCTGGAGGGCCATAGTGGAGAATGTCCTTCCAATACCATCGGAAGAGAATTTGGTGAGACTGGCAGGGTGCCAGACGCATATCTAAAGCACACTATAGGAATATGTCGAGGAAAGATGGCTCTGATTTCATGTCTGGCATCGCAGGATCTCCAATCCATTGTGGGAGAGCAAGAATCAGTAATATTCCAGGGTAGAGTGAACATGGTTTAATCCAAATTGACTGATCGAAATCAAGCCATTGGAGAAGAGAAGATTTAATGGTTGAAGCGATGATAATTCCATAACTGAGATTGTCTTTCAGTTGATTTGCTTTCCATGCCCTTATTCCAGTAATCCTTTTATTTCTCTTTAAATTTGGTTCTTTGTAAGGAATACAAAGTACAAAGTATCCCTTCTCTCCCCTTCACTCATTCCCTTCTCCTCCCTCACTCATTCCCCTCTCCTCCCCTCCCACTCATTCCCTTCTCCCTCCCTCACTCATTCCCTTCTCCCTCCCTCACTCATTCCCTTCTCCCTCCACTCACTCCATTCCCTTCTCCCTCCCCTCCTCATTCCCTTCTCCTCCCATACTCATTCCTTCTCCCTCCCCTCCTCATTCCCTCTCCCTCCCCTCCCTCATTCCTTCTCCCTCGCCTCCCTCATTCCTTCTCCCTCCCTCAATCATTCCTTCTCCTCCTCCAACCTCATCCCTCTCCTTCCCACTCACTCATTCCCTTACTCCCTCATTCCCTTCTCCTCCTCCCTCATTCCTTCTTGTTCCTCCCCTCCCTCATTCCCGTCCTCAACAGCTGAGCGGGATTTGAACTCAGGACCCTAGGATCCAAAGCCCACCACCCGAACCATTAAGCCAATACCAGGCATGCAGGTGATAGCGGATTCAAAAAACTCGAATTGCATAATATTCATAATATAATTATATAATGGGCGTATGTCTGGAACTTTGAACACACTTTTCTCCGAACATATTCTGTTCATACTTCCGAAATCTTAACATTATGTGCTCCATGTACTTACGCAGTTGATAGTGGATTCAAAAAATCGAATATAGATAGAATTTTCAAAGAGTGAATCAATGACGTCATAATCAGCAGCATTCGGCGGCAAACCGACGGCCGGGTCCCAGACGACGTACTTTACTGAACTAAGTCCATGAGTTCAGGACTTTGTTCAACTCAGAATTTACAGCTTTTATTCTGCCATGTTGTTAATCTGTTAATGGAGGTAATATTAATGATGGGTTTGTGTTTGATCAGTGAAATGAGCAATGGAAGAAAGTGAGGAATAAAATTTCTAAATTGATTGTTCAGGCCAAACAGCATTTCTATCATGATAGAGTTCAAAATCTCAAATCTTCAAACCCCGCAGAGTGGTACCGACAAATCTGGATAAGGATTGCAGGAGTCAATTCCAACCCTACCACTGAATCACCCCCTCATGTCGACCTCGAGGATGACCAAGCGATAAACAACTGCATCAACGACCACTCTGTGGAAATTGCGAAGGATGTTACTCCTTTAGATTGATCGACACTACAGGCATATTTACCAGCTCCACACCCATTTCCAGATGCACAGTAGAGGAACATGAAGTCCACCAAGTCCTAAAGCACATCAATCACAATATATCTTATGGTCCTGATGGAATCCCAGCCCTTGATTCGTGAATTTCCTTGTGAATTTCGTGCCCCATTCACGGATATCTTAAATTCTTCATTTAAAGAGGGAACTGTTCCAGCACAGTAAAAAAAAGTAACTGTTGTCCCAATCCCTAAGACTTCCAGACCAGTTTGGAATAAACTCAGACCAATAACCTTGACTGATCACTTTGCCAAATTAGCGAAATCTTTTCAACTCAATGGATACTCGGTAACATCAAAGACAATATTGAAATCAATCAGTTTGGTAACTGATCAGGTTATTCCACTTCACACTACCTTGTAAAGTTGATTAATTTATACAAGCATGCTGATAAACAACTAAGTCACAGCTCGGTCGTTGTAACAGATTTTTCTCAAGCTTGTGATCTGATTCAATTCCACAATGTTGTAACAAAGTTGATACAAATGTGTGTCAGGCCACCTTAATTCATAGGATATGTAGTTTCTTTTGATATAAAGAGAGCTCAATGTGTAGATACAAGGGTACCCTATCTGTAGATCGAGCCTCAATGGAGGGGTACCACAGGGTACCAAATTAGCTTATGTTCCTTTTTAAATTCTTGTTTATAAATACTTCCTTTTAAATGATTGCTTGCTTGTTGTTGTAATAAATAATTGTTTGTTGTTATTTCCAATCTGCCTCGGTTGCTTTTCCTTTATTGTTCTGACACAGTGCACAAGTATGTTAGACGGAAAGTTGTACCCCATAATTGCTTTGTAAGCCAGCGCACACTCACTGTAATGCTCGCAGTAATCCAAGTGTACACTGAAGGCAACGTGACCCTAAGTAGCTGGCCCTCCACAGGTAAGGTATCATACAAAGTAGTAATAACCCATGCCCAGATTTGCCGTTACCAATCCGTGTTCGTGGTTGCGTAGCAACCTGCCGGTGCATGGAGTTAACTGTGCCCAGCAGCCTCAGGACTGGGTATTTGGCAGGGACCCGAGTGCTTCCCCTTGTGGCAAGCCTCAAACCCCAGATCCGTGACAATATCATCATGAAGCTGATCAAACACAAACCCATCGTTAATTGATCGTAATTCATCAATGAATATAAAGATGTTTCCTCTCTTCTTGGTAGCTCTTCTTGACAGACTTCAATGTATACTTTATTAACTCCCACAAATGCTTTATCTACCACTCTGTCCAATGCGGTTACGAGCTTGTTATGTGGAATGTTTGTGCATAATGGGGAAAAAAATCACAGTTTGAGAAACATTTAGCCTTTCCCTTGTTATTAATGTTGTGGATGCTTTCAATTTTAGGTTTGGAATTTTCAATTCTCCAGAATTTCTTAATACCAGAATAAAACCTTGCCTTTTCATGGTAGTTTTCAAGCATTTATAAAATAGTTTCATCCAGTTCCATATGTAAAGCGAATCTGGCCAACTTGCTAGCAGGTGCCAACTTGCCCACCAAGCGAACGCGAGCAGTGTTCGTGCACTCAGTGCAAGATAGGCACCGATCAACCCAGGCAAGCTAAAAAACTCATTGTTCAAAATGTATGCCATCCACAACCTTGGACTTTACTGAGATCATAGATGGAGACATTCATTATAAGCTGAGATGAACTTGAAAGCTACAATATCGATCTTTTGGCTGTTCGTACGACTTGAACCTGGTTTGATGACAAATTTTCTCAATGACTGGCGGTAGCATGAACCGCTATTGTTCCTCAGTTCCTGTCATTTTTATCAAACTTTACTTTCTGGCAGGATTACTATGAGGTACAAATCTGTCTTGGAAAGGGCAATGTACAGTCTGTACTTTGATAATGGATCACTCGAGAGATTCGCACAGCGATGGAGCTAAAATCAGTAATCTGTAGTGGTTCTTCCTGGAATTCAGTGTTCCAAACAAATCAACCAACGACGATGAACGCCACCATAATTAATACTATATTCAATGAGAAGGAATTGAGTACAAGAGGAAATTTCAAGTGCAATGCAAGAATGAAATTAAGAGACAATTTATGATTGGAAGATTTAAGCCAGATACATTGCATGATTTTTGCTTGCTTGTGTGTATGCAAATAAATAGTTGTAACACTTTCAGATCTGTCTTGGATGTCCTTTCCTTCATTGGTCTGGAAAAGTGTGTTCATAA
>JAXMNL010000939.1:167-16673 GCA_035128595.1 Eptatretus atami
GTTAACCCATCCAACACCAAAGAGAGAGGAACACATCCTTCCACAGACGTTTGAGGAACACTTCTGGTGAAAGAACAATGAAAAGAAACACGTAATGCGTATCTTATGGGGCCTGCGACAGTCGCGACTAGTGGAGGACACAATTGACGAAAAAAAAAAACAGCGATATTTCACTTTGGGAAATCACACTGAATTTATACTAAACACATTTGCGTTATGTCTACGAAGTATCGCACGATGTCCCACAACGCCCGGCTGAAAAAAAGAAATTTGATGACATTCGCCTGGATGTGAGCGTATGAGAGGTTCGTAATGTTCGGTTCGCCACTGAACACGGCGACGTTTCAAGTGACAACTCGAGATCTTTATGCTTGGCACATATGCAACTGGTCTGTGCGCGCGACGGTTCACACGCACGGTCTGTATGTCAACCATCGCGCAAATGTGTGCAACAGTCGGCCACGGACTCAGCTGTGTGACAATTCGAGAAATGGGACATATTTATATATGAGGCTTCCCTTCCAGAATGCATTTGTCATAGACGGTCATCAAGCGAGCTATGACCCACGGGCAGGCAAAAAAGAGTGCAGAACTGCTGGTGAGAGACCAGGCCGAACATGGTGGAGAAGGCTGCAGCATGTTCTCCTTGCTAGCTGCTGCGTGTCAAGAATAAGGCCCCAAGGTCCCCCAAAGCCAGAGAAAGGAGGGCCAGAGAGAAAAAAAGAGAAAGAAGAAATGAAGAAGTGTTGGGTGAGGAGAATGGCTCTTGAGAGACACAAGTATGGCATGCTATCTGAGAGGCATGTAGTAGTCAGTAGTAGAACAATTAGTCAGTAAGTTCCCGTAGTAGTAAAGTGAGAGTAAGTAGCCCTACAGTAGTTGAAGTAGTATAGTGTTAGTTAGTAGTATAAAAGTGATAGTAGTAGTAGTACTGTGCTTTACTCTCAGAACCCAGGAGGAGATGGAGCAAGAAACAGGACAGCAGGACCAATGCTGGGAATAAGTATGTCATTGCTTGATCCCACCCCAATTTTATGGAGTATTGAGGTTAGTTTTGGCTTGCTAATCGCTGTTTTTTTTTTTTTCGTAAATATCTGGATCGTTGAAAATATTGTAGAAAATCCTAATACTCACTACCAGTTTGCCATATGGGAAAACATGTGGCGGAATAGTCTATTGGTTATGATTAAATTTTGACGTAGACAAATACATGGTCTGCAATTTCTGATAAATTTATTTTGAAAATAAAAAACCAATAGTAACCAGAAACATATGGTAGCCAGAAAGAAGACGATTTATACAAAGTAATTAATAAATGAAATTGTACATGTATGAAACATATTGAAGTCTGTAGCGATTCACATGAAAAAATAAAAAAAAAAAAAATTTGCAGGAGTTGGAGCAAACCGACATGCCATCACGTCCCAAAGTAATACGACGAATAACATATAAACCAAGCTTTCATAACAAAGTTTCCAAAAAAAAAACTTAAACCAACGTAATTTATAACACAGCGAAATAACTACCATTCCAGCCATCCTACGAGAGGTGCGGAGAGGCCACGCCCGAGTTGTGTGTCTGTCACCACTCTTCCCAGCGTTTTTCATCGCCGGGTCCCCGGACGATTATCATTTTTTTCTCCACCAATCAGTCACCAATATTAGTTTTCATTCTAGGTCCGCCCACATCCCTCACCAAAGTGGTTACTTGTGTGCTCACATTTGGGTTACGCACCTTCTGACTCACGGGAAACTATCTTTAATTGAGAACGCGGGTTCACGAACCAGTTCCGAGACAACCAGACGACGAATTGACCTTATTTTGAGAGAAACTTTTTGTCGCACTAATTTTTGTTTAACATTGTTCAAATTCAAGTGACACCACACGAGTAGCGACGTCCTGCAGACACAGCGGGACAAAATTAGAACCCCAACGAAGGTTTTCAAGACATTTTGGAGAAGCCGTGTTATTTTTCGGAATCGAGCGCAGCTGTCGCAACAGGAGCCCAGTTGAATTACAGGGGCTAACGCACTCGCTTGACGACAAGAGATTTCGATAGATGTGGGGGAGGTGAGTAAGAGATCACTGGTCCACCAGGATGGTGGGTGTTTAAAAAACACTGTCTGATGTGGGAGAAGTAAGAAACATATGAAAGAGTAAACCACTCCTGACACCAAAAACGGAGGATGAGATCATTCCACCAGACGTTTTTAAGTTAAAAAACACTTCTGGTGTGTGAAACAATGAAAAGTAAACACTCCTGAGACCAAAGAAACAGAGGAAGGAGATCAGCGTTGCCACGAGGCCAGTTTCTTAATAAACACTTTTCTGGATGCGGACAGAACAGTGAAAGTAACCCAACTCCATGACACCAAAATCGGAGGAAGAGACATCCATTCCACCCAGACCCGTGTCTTCCCTTACAATTACACTGTCTGGTGAGAGACCGAATGAAGTAGTAACTGCAGCACAAAGGAGGAGAACCACATATTCCCGACAAGTCATTTGGTGTAAAACCTGTCCTAGGGTACGATAAACCGGCACCCAATGGAGACTAAACACTTCCAGACATCCTCTAAAGAGGGAAACAATCTTCCAAAGAGTTCTTTGAATATTCCCTGTGAAGCAAATGTAGTATTACCTACCAGACACCCCACAAAAGAGAGGAATAACAATCACTCCACAAGCGTTTTTGAGACCCGTGAAAGGCATGAGAGTAAAGTGCCAGGACACGCAAAGAGAGAAAGCCAAATCCACTTCCAAAGACGGTTTTGAGTATAACCTTCTCGATTGAAAGGCAAACTGAAGAGATAGTAAATCCTGAGAGCCCAAAACGAAGAAGTGAAACGTGAACTTTAGACGTGTATGAAAAACCTTCTGGTGAATGAATGTAGAGCAGCATACGTCGCAAAAATGAGGAGATAAATTTTACTCATAAGAGTTTACGACACTTTGATGACAGTTCTGTGATCTCGCACAATTTTTTTTGTTTTTGGTACTTGATCATTTCGCGAAAACACACTATCGTCGCGCAACAAGCTGTTCGCAGCACACTCAGGAGTGAAGTAATCCAGGCACAAAGAGAGGAATATATCCAAAAACGTTAGAGACAATCTTGGCTTGAGATGTTATTGCGAACCGATGGTAGTGCTTCTGTTTGTTGATAAGGATATTTTTTCCGTTGCTTTTCCCACACTTGAATAGGACACCAACCGAATACAGGAGAACCTGTAAGGAGTTGTCTGTCTGTCTATACAAGGATTTGACTTACGCGTGCTTGTGGAAGTGACATTTTCCGATATCCTTGAGAAGTCATACAAAAATTCCTCTACGTGGCAACCTTTGGGTTTCTGGAGTCGGGATGATAAATTTCATGTTGTGGTACGAGATAATTCAGTCCCCGTTTTGCAATCTTGAATAGGAACCAAATAGTCAATCAAACTGGCGGACGAGCACAGTTGAGAGTAGTTGTGTGTAAGGTTTTTAGTTCATAATCAAAACCTTGAAACAACTGGGATGATCATTGGGAATGTAGATTCTGACCTTGATTTTTCGAATGAATGCCGTCATCTTTTGTGTGAGACTTTTAAGAAAATGTCTGTTTGGATGCTCTCCCGTACTCGGTGCCATGACCAGTGAGAGCCGGAGGCTGGAATTAGTTTCTTGGGTAAAACTAAGATCAGGTTTTCAATGACATTTGGATGTGTTGTCAGTCGATTTGTGGTTACATGTTTGTCGGTGAGGAAAGTTTGAATGGTGTGGATAGGTTGATTAAATCTACTTTCTTTTAGTGATGTATTCCATTTGTCTCGTGTGTGTAGAAAGTAACAGACCGTTCTGTCTGAGTGGACTGGGAGAGTCCTGGAATTCAGTTGGATCATGGGTTACTCTTGTGGGTTTCTGTACCCTGTGTTGTCCTGGTTCAAACAGGCAAAAGAAGAAAAGAAGAATTCCAAATCTACTGTCGGTCCTAACTAATACGTCAAGGACCACCCTTTTGACAAATCTTTGGCGTGATAAAAAGATCTTACCTCCTTTCAAAGGCTGAAAATCTTGGTAGTAAAAGACAAGATGTAAGATGTCCTTTCCACTATACCATTCTTTTAGTTTTATTGGCTTTGTTTGGTCAGAGGGAAAAGAGTATTCTCAGAATTGAAATTTAATTTCTAATACTCCTCTCATTTTCATTTGTAAGATGATCTCGTCCTGATCTGCCACTCCTACTCTCCGAAAAGGTGGTGGAAAAAGGTGTTACCTCGCGCAATCAGAGTGTTACAGTGTTTTTAAAATGCGCTTGTGGAATCGCTACCTTACAATGAAGTAACAATTTTTGATTTTCTTTGAATTTATTATGTGTATTGCCTCATTCGTTGTACCCTGTTTTGGTGTGTGACGGTCCGATGGTACTCTTTCATTGCCTTTCACCAGAAGTTTGTCGTTGACCATATTTAATAACATCTAGTCCTGTGTTTTTATATTGGTAACACAACGATGTGTGGCTGTATCAAAATCCTTGATTAAATTAGTTTTTTGCCTGTTCTGCCATTTAAGTGTGCTGGAATTTGTATCATGTACGTTTTGTTTTAAGTGTTAAAATGGAATACCCTTGTTTGGGGGGTTTTTTAAATAATACGTCGGTCTTTCCCATCCGTATAAATTAAAAACGATGGCCTTGATGTTGTTTTTTTGTCCTTTAGTTTCTATATTCCATCTCTCTTTGAATTTTGGTTTTGTGATATAGTTGAAAATCCGCTGATTTCTATTCTTGGACCGGTGTATATCCTTTATTGTCCCGCTTTAGGCTGCATCGCGTTCGTTAGGTTGGTTTGTGGTAAAACCTTAATATTATTTCTGAATGAGCTTATAATTGACAGGGAGCGACTATTCGATTTTACATAATCGAGTCGATCTACATGACACCCTTATTACGGAACTTTTGTGCCACTGTAGTTCGAATTGGGCGTGGTGAGCTCTTTTATCGAATAAGTAGTACCGTCTTGCGGATTTCATAATATCATTATATGGCTATGATGGGTCCGTTGTTATGGTGGCATCCAGACATCGGGAATAAGAAGTTATACTTACCTTATCTCGTGTCTGGAATGGAAAAAGTTTAGTGATGGTGATGGGGTTATGGTTGACAATCGCGCTCCTCGCTTACTTCGTACCGAAGGTTTCGTCGGCGCGGGGAGAACCGAATTCGAATTGTTTTCGACGTTCGGAGTGTAATTCTTTGAAAGTGTTACGATGACGTACTCTTTGGCGTGGACTTGTAGCCCTGACCCATCAGAGAAGAAAAGTCCAAGAATCTTATCGTGTCCGTGTTCTGCCCTGCTCTAACAGGAGCATTATTCGTGTTTGAGGGTACACAGGTAATGTGAGTGAATAGAAGTAGTTGTTCTCTCTGTTTTTTTAGGACATTGTGGTAGAAAGGATGATACTGGGACATGAGGAGAAGAATGTCTGTTACGAGGTTTGCATCTGCTCGATCACTGAGTTGTCACCATACCTGTTACAGAAGTTCCGGAGGAGCCAGTGTCCCACGGGAATTTTCCGTGGCAGGGTGAAACATTCGTCGTGAGCTGCAAGTCAACCCGTGTTTGATGGCTCAACCGAGCCGATCGCTAAGATAAAGACGAATTAATCTGTTCCGGGATTGCGACTGTGTCGATAGGAATAACAGTTGGTATTTTGGATTTGGAGTTTCTGGCCTGCACATAGGTTTGGCTTTACATTGTAAACCACCGCCGCAGTGCCCGAACAGGCATCGGCCTGTCCCGGAAAAGACTCTAGGTGTTGAGGGAAATTTCTGACACATCGCCGCGCATAGCATGACAATGCATTCTCGACCCAGAGAGCATGGTCATGGTTGAGCTCGGGTGTGGTCTGAACTGTCAAAGGAGGGAACGAACACATTGAGGAGGTTCCGGGCTAGACGATGACAACCGGCACAAGCCAGCTTGTGGAAAGTAATTCGGAATTGGAGTGATATCCTCTCTTTCTTGGGTGAAACACACAGGGATGTGTGTGGGTCGTCGGAATTTGAAGGTCAATGCGGAGTGTGTCGTAATAAAAGTTGTTTGCCATTTAGTCTAAAATCGCGTGGATTCTAAAACGACGTGTGTGGGCCCTTCACCAGAAGTGTTCTCCCAAAACGTATTGTGCTCGTGTGCCTTTTGGCAGTAGTGTAAGGGTTCCATGGAATAGGGAGTGATGGTGTTTGTGCTCGGACGATACATCTTTTGCGAGGTGGTGTCTGGGGAGGGATGGTAGATGGTGGGAAGAGAATCATGTTGAGCGCAGAACCTGATGCTCATCTGAGTGCTTTATTGGTTTGGGGACCTAGATTCCAATCCAGATGGCTGAGTAAATGAGTGAATCAATTACGATTCATATTGGCTAAACTGCGAACGGTGATAGCGTTTAGCGGGAACAGACGCACTGTAAAGCTGTGTGAGGTTAATCAAGGTCAAACAGCTGACACATACACAGAGAGAAGATAAAGGAGTTGGGGAGTGGAAGGACATTGACGTGTGTGTGAGCTTACACTAATACCTCGCCTCCTCTAATCACTGTTTTGTGGTGGGGAGGGGTGCGTCTCATGGCTGGATTTGTCTATACGCATTCCGACTGGACTGCGAAGGTTCACACCCTTGTACGAAATTAAAGAAGAATTAGCAGGAATCGGTTGGACCGAGGTGCTCAGAAGATTCAGGAAATTTGTGTTCCAAAAAATTTTTTTTATTGACGTGAAGTTTAATTGTAGTGTTAATTCAATTATTCTTTTAAGCTTATATTTTCATTTGATAATTGGAACAGTCATTTTTTTATGAAGAAGTGTGTTATATCAACACGTCATTAATAAGGGGATAATGAAAATTTTGAAGAGTGTTTCGGATACTTTAATTATTCTTAATTTTATTTCATGCAGAGTGTTTAATTTATTTATATTTTGTGTGAGTCTGCATATTTATTTTCTTGAAACTAAAAGTTGAAGTTGTGATCGAATGATTTTTTCCTTTCTCATAAGCGTTTTTATCTTATGTTAATTTAAACAATTACGGGAGGAAATTGTTGACTCTTTCGATATGTTCTCAATTCTCATAATTTTAAGTAAGTAGAAGTCGTTTATTTTATTATTTAATTCATTCTTTTCTCACTCGTTTTAAGAATACAAGTAATTCCTGTCTATTCTATGGATTTAATGGTGAATTATATATCTCCTCCTCAATAGGGAAAATAAGATGGAATTGGATGGATTAAGTGTGCTTGGGGACGTACAGGATATTAGTTGGGAGTTATTAAGTTCGCTGACAAGCTGTTAACGAGTGTTGTAAGTGTGTGGTCTCTCCCTTTTTGGGTTGTGTGGTGTCTGGAGGTGGTTACTTCGAAGTCATTTGCCTTTTTGCACCAGGAAGTGTGTTTCTTTGAAAACTCGTCTTGTGTGGATTGAGGTGAATTTGTGTTTCTCTCCTGAAAATTTGGTGCCGTGGTTATGGTGTTGTGTCTGTGATGGTTGTAAAAGCTCTTTATTGCCTTAAGTTCACCAGAAAGTGTTTCTCCAGAAAATCGGTCTTAAGGGTGGGAAGTTGAATGAATGGTTATCTCCTACATTGTTTTTTGGGGTTAGTTCATAGAAGTGGTTTACCTTTTCATATGCCATTTTTCACGTCAGAAGTGGTCTTCAGAAAGGCAGCATCAAGTGTTGTCGGAAGTTGATGTGTTTCTCTCTTTTTTAAATGTTGGTGTTCCGGGAGTAGTGGGGTGTACTTTCTTGCATATCGTTGGCACTGTATTCACCCAGGATAGGTATTACGTCTGATTTTAAACGTCTTGTGGATGAGGGTTTTAAAAGTCATGTTGTTTTTCTCTGCTAAAATTGGATTTTGGTTTTTTCTTGGGAAGTTGGTATACTCTTTCACTATTGTCCTTTTTGTTCACCACGAAGCTGAGTTCTCAAAATAACGACGTGCTGTGGGAAGTTGTATGTTTGTTGCCTTCTTCTTTTTGGGTTCAATTTCTTTGAGTGGTAAAGTCACCAGGGCCGGAGTGTAAGAAGATTGTTATCCGTTACCCCGTTTTACGGCCTCTTGACCTCTTTGCACTATTCATTCCCGCATCCACGACAGACAAGATCACGTATACAATTGTTATTTTCGACGGCAGGACGGATTAATAGTTAGAATTTAATGCGGAACAGACTAAAAATGTTATCCACATAAGTTTTGATGAACAGCATTTCAAGGCACAATTCTACAACATGTATATATAAATATCGACTCCAAGACATGGGTTATGGAAATATTATCACATGTAAGGTGCGTGTGAACTGAGGAAGCCAGATGGAGTTTCCCGATTTTGTAAAATAAACTCTGCGTGCCTTGGATAACATGCCGTCCCAAGCACACTTTAATCTTGTTCGGAGGGTGATTCGTGTTGCCATAGCCATAATGGTACAGTACTACAAATCAGGTTCCAGACTTTGATCTCCCGTCGCGTCAGCTAATGACATGAAGTGCACCTAGCTCTTACTCGACGGTTCCCCAAGAAACAGACCGCTGAGCTGCCCATTAGTGAATGAGCAGGTAAAGTACAGCGTATCAATAGGTTCATCCAGTAGGTTCCAACCTCCCGTTGACCTGAATAGTATTATGATGGAAGTTCAGTGGCTTGGACAAATAGTGGTTCGAGGTTTAACACCACGCTGGTCTTTGCATAGCCTCAATTTGAGGGTGCCACCATTCTCACCGTATGTGCGCGACACCAACCAACAGATTCAAAGTGGTGGTGGTATATAGGCTCTTCCATCTTATTCCCTACGGAGAAATACAACAAGTCGAGAGCGTTCTTGAACTAAATTGCGCACGATCAAGTGATATGAGATACACAAAGGGTGAAGAAGACCTAAAATTTTGACAGGCATTAGTACAACGAATGGAGGGTGTTTTCTCAACTGCTCGTGACAGGTTCTTGCGACTGATTGGTTTTTCCCTTTTTGACTACAATGAGGCTCTGCATGGAGTGCAAAAATGATGGTATTCAGACGGTGAGTTAATGACAGACAATTTTTTATATCTTGAAATCAGATAGTATCCTAGAAAATGAGTGAACACTTCGTCCCCTATATATTTGACGAACGGAGCGTACTCCATTGACACTGTTGAAATTCAATGGAAGGCTGCGTCTTTGAAAAAAATTAAATTTCTGTGGCGAGGAAAAACAAAATTCATTTCGTACCTCCTATGGATGCTGTGTCACAGTAGTGATTTTTCACCTTAGGAGAGTGAAAATTGTGGTGGAGAATCTTGTATAGGAGATGATATTTGTGTTCCTCATGCTTCTACCCATTTAATTGCTTGACCTTGTGTGGAAGCAGAGGTGTCTGGTACAGTTGAGTTGAAGTTAGAAATGGATTTCCTTGGCGACTCTGCATTGCCATATAAATGATGGTATTAATAAAAAATAGGACATATTTTCTCCATGCTATTTTGCACACATATAAGTAGCTAACAGAAATGAGAAAGTTCGTTAAGTTCTTGACTAGATTCCCAACGAAAGGAAGGTCCTATTTCTAAACGTCGTCTACAAATTTTTCGTGTAGCTGCTGCTTAAAATAAAAAAAAATTTATTCGGGGAAAAAAGAATATGTTTTAAGCCTCCCTGTTCAAGAGTTCGATTTTCTCCTCTTACAGTTCCTGTCAATGTGCGGGAAGGAATACGGATATTGGAATCGGAAATTTTCCTAAGTCCTAAGTGGTGGTAGAGGTATGCTTTAATAATCTGGCGTGCAATACACTTCTAACATTTGGAGTGTCTACTCTCTTTGAAACATGAGCAGACTTTGATGGATGTTGACAACGCGTAATGGATGTTATTCTGTCTGAATGGACTATTTTCATCATCGCGTTGACCAATATAGAGCTAAAAGGAGGCTGAAACTTCCTGAGTTCAGAGGAGGTCCTCTTCATCATGGATTGGTCCTTTTCTAGAGCCTTTAGCCCCAAACATAGAACTCAGGGCATATAACCTATATCATGTTGAGACTAATCTGTCCTCACGGAGGTGATATTGTCGAACTTACAGAGCTGTCGTAAATGGCGTTGAGGCATTATATGGTCTCTATAATGGTAGTTGACTTTTTTCGCGCGCCCATGGCAAAAATGGTGTTAATAATTGTGTGTACGAGCAACAGCCCTCAAAGTCATGAAGTTTCAAAAAATGGATCCCTGGACACATGTGCCATATCTGTATTGTGGTCTCAGGACTACTTAGATCATTCATATTTCTTCTCCATACCGTCCCAACGTTATGGTAGCCCTACAGTCATGTTGTGAAACACCTTTTCTAGGAATTTCCAGGAAGTAGGTCTCCTCCTTCGTTACAATGGTTCACATGAGCTGCCTCTGTAATAATAAAAAGAATTTATTGATCAGCGGAAAAAGAAATCCCATTTTACCCCGTGTCTATATGAGTGATTTCTTCACTTCAGGAGCCGTAAATGGTGAAGAACGGGTGTTGTAGCTGAATTTGCATGTAAAAGGTCAAATGGAGCACGGGGCTAGGTGTCAAAATGTATCGGGACGACTTACATTAGCGTTACTTTATTATGAAAAAATGAGCGTCCTGCAACTTGGGCTGAAAAACGATGGGGATTGCTAGTCTCCGAACACATTTTCTATATCACACTGATAGTCCTGGAAAACTATAGTCTACCCCAGAGAATGTTTAGTGACACCTTTACCTCAGATGTCTGTATGCAGTGGTCTAAAATTATGGAGGTGCTTTTCTTAAAAAAAAAAACGGGGGAAAAAACCAATTCATTTACAGGTTTGTACTTCACAGTGGATGAGTTGATTTTATCACATACCAAGGATTTGCTGTTAGATGGTCGCTGGAAGTGAGGTATAAGGAAAGCAGAATTTTGCATGAGTCAAGGAATGGGTGTAGTTAGAAATGTGTGAAGTGAGTGTTAAACAGATTTGGTGCCTTATAGAATTTGAAATGAAAGCTTTCTGGCATTAGAAATGTGAATAATAATCGTAAATTCAGAAATAATGAAACAAGTTTCTGATCTTGACAATAAGACTAACTAAGCGCATGTCTGAATTTGACGGGTGGGTTCAATTCATGCTGTTGCCTGAAACCATGGAAAGTGCTTTAATGATTAATTTGTGAATAGAATCATTTTAAACAGAACCTGTATTAGGAATGTAAATTATAACTTACAGGAGAAACTGGCCAAAAAGGTAGTTGAGTGGATATAGGATCGCTGATAATTTTGCAATGTAATTCTATCAATTGTAAAACATGTGTGCGACCGAAGTACAGAGATGAGTTTTGGATAGTGATGCATGTGTAATATTGACTTACCCTAATGGACATAAATTTATATTTTATAAAATATAAAGTAAGATCCATAGAACAAATTATAAAACGTTTTAGTTCGAAGGAATCCTGTTATCTGTTTTTTAATGTCAATGGCGCGCTGTTTAATTTGGGGACAATCATTTCACCATGGGGGTCTGTGCTAATTGCAAGTTTTTCCCGCAATAACCAAGGCAGCTGGTTGCTTGCGTATGGAGCTTGGATTTTGCATGGAGTCTTGGAGGGAGAAGCTCTCCTATGTTGGGGAATCTTAATAGTTCGGATCTATTTATAATTGAATTTTAGGTTAGCGTCTGGGGAATAACTCGAATGAAATGGTAAATGTTGTAATGGAAACAATTTTCTCATATATTGTGCAGTAATGGAGTATGTGGACAATAGGAATGTGTGAAAATGAGCTGTGATATAGAAGGACTTGTGTTCTGATTTCATTGTTAATTTGTGGGAGGTTTTATAAATTTTGGAAGAAACTGAAATTCTCTAACACGACCTTTGAAGTGAATTTTAAGCATAGGAGGCTGTATAAGCATGGTGAAGAGAGAGGAATGTGAGGAGTGATTTGGATGATACCTCAATGGAAGCAAGTTAGTTGTATCATGTGGAGCGTACGATTGCGTCCTTGTGTAGATTGATATGAAGGGTCTATGGATAGAAGTGATGATGGTAATTAAAATGGACAAATTTTTATATTTTTGACAATTTTATAAGTAAGAATGAGTAACCTTTCCTGAATTAGAAGGAAGTATCTTTCTTTGTAGTGTATTGCGCGTAGCTGTGAGAGTATTATGCGACCACGGACCATCAATTTTGATAACAGTTCTCTGTCGTGAAATGCAGTGAATTTTTCAACATCAACGTGGGGTGTTAAGGCAATGGGTGAGAAAGGACTTGGGAAAGCGACCTAGTTTTTGCAATGACTTATCCTTAAATGGTGTGGGTTAGTACATGTGGAGACTGTAGAATTGTGATTTTTTGAATAGAAGGTCCTGCACTGTTTATGAGGAATGTTGTAAATTTAGGACTTAAAGTATGACTTTTACACTATAATATTGAACCATTTTTAAGTAAGAAGATGACAGTGTAGTTGAATTCCTAGATCGGGCAAAGGAGTTGTGTTTTTTTAACTGCATCTTTCAATGATGTTCTAATAATTATGGGACTTTAATTTAACGTTTCTTCATTGAGTTGATTTTTTGAAAAGATGGTATTAAGCGAAATTGTGAGAGCCATGGAGTATTTTGTAAGCGTTTTAGTTTGCCAGGCATATAGTGTCGCTAAGTTAATGTTGTGAAAAGTCCAATTAAATGTCTTTTTAGCGTTGGTTGTTTTATAATCTTTGATGAAGCTTCTAGTAAATGTTAGTGATGTTCGATTGATTGTTTCGATTACTTATATGTAACTTATTATATAACAGATGAAAATATAATATACAAAGTGAAAAACCATGTGAAGTCTTATAAGAATTCAAGTGGAAGGTCTGTGTCTTGCTGTTCTATTTTTGGATGCTATGTCTCTATATACTAATGGGAGTGTGTAATATTTTAAAGTATATCCTGTCATCAACGATAGTGGAAAATTTTTATATTACAAGAAGACCTTACTCTCAGCATGTTTCGTCCACAGGTAACTGGTTATAAAGGGGCTCGAAATTGATGGTTTATATGTACTTGTGTTGGAGATACATGGTTATAGAAAGGAGTGTTTAATGAGGATTGAGCTGCAAATCGTCGTAGTAAATGGTAATTGTTCAATGAATTTCTCTTCATCAGAATTGTACATTATTGATCGGTAAAAGAATGAAAAGTATGAACAAATTATCTAAAGATTCAGAGGAGGTCACATTTACATTGAGTGTTATATTTCAAACAAATAACCTGCCTTTAAATAACTCACTCCAGTGAGGCTAAAAAAACCTCTTTAAGAACTTGTGTGACTGAAGTATGAATTATTTAAACACATCAGAGCCGCTCATCACACGTGTGTGAGGAATTATAAACAATGCTGAAAAATCTTTAGGTCCTGCTGTTCAATCCTATAATATGTCTGAATCATATTGATCCTGTTCTGGTAGGTTATAGTGCGAAAGAAAGTCAAATATCATGTATTTCATAAGGAATCTAGACTTGAATTGATAGCAATAATGATAAAGTCTAGAATCAAATTGGACATTCTTATCTATATCCTTGACCATACAATTAAGTAAGAACTTGCAACTACCTAACATGTGACAAGACTTGTAAATATCAAGAAGATATCACTTTCAATCCTGTATCTAAAGTCCATGTGTGGAAGGAAAAATTCATACGGGACTAATATTCTATCCTATTGATATCATGAAAGCCTTACTTCAAATTAAAAGGCAAAGGCTGTATAAGTGAGCTGTAGAGGTGTGGTCTCTTCATATAGGAGGCGCAGTTCGATTTTGCAACGATACAGTCTTCTGCAAAGGAACAGCTCTTTCTTTTTAATGTGCGGAATGACCTCTATACTTTCTCTCTTTATTCTGAATGAGAGTGCCAACTTTGGCTGAAATGTGCGCCTTTACACTCATGTAATGAGGATTAGGACTTATTGGGAAATATTGCCTCATTCTTTCCAATTGATGCATAATAACGCCTAACCGAAACCGGACGTGACAACCTCTAAGAAAATTCGGAAGGCATCTTTGTGCTTAAATTCAGGAGCTGCTCTAAAATATTAATGCTTGAAACATCATAAAGTGCTATCAGGGAGGGAATATCATGTTAGTGCAGCTCTGTTTCTAAAGCTATTGTCGGTCCGCTGTCCTCATCCAGGTTGAGGTCCTCATCACACAGCGGAATTTCCTTTGCCACTTTACTTTAATCATGCTGTCTGGGTCCAATCTCTCGTCTTTTTGGGGACGTTCTTGGATGTGACAATTAAGTATGTATTAATTTTTTCGCACTACGGAGGGCCAGTAGATGAACTGAAGAAGGTAGGTAGAAGCTTGAATTTTGCAATGCCAGATCCTAATGGAAGAGGGTAGTTTCAAGAAGACTGTCTGGGCAGACCGCTAAACCATGTATTTCTTCAATCAATATTGTAAAATGTAATATATTGGCTACATGGTATGATGTCCAAAATGATGTATTCAGGACCCCCCTAAAAATGGACCATTTTCCTCTCCATACAAGGTTATCACTCTAGTGCTACAAGTGAATTTGCGATAGTGAACTTTACTAAAGAAGAGGTCCCGCTTTGACTTTGTTCAAATTCAATGGAGCCTGTTCATTAAATACAATTATACTAGTGGGGGAAACACTTTCTTAGACGACGTGGCGACTGGGGCCTGTCATATTGGTGATTTTCCCACATAGCGAGAAGGCTGTTAGGTCAGGCTTGATCGAAGTAGGTTGAAGCGAAGCTGAAAGATTTTGGCATGCAAGTCCTAATGCAGGGGTTAGTTCAAAAATTTGAAGTTATACGATATGGGTGTTTTAATTTTTGAATGAGGCTCTTCTGGATGGATTGTCAAAATGATGGTATTCGACCCCTAAATGGACACACAGTTTTCCTCACATCTTGACTAATATAGGTAGTACCAGAATGGTGACCCTTTCTTAGATTCAGAAGGATCTCCTGTAATCATCTGTTAAAATGATCCTGAGCTACGCCTTGTGTTCGAAACTAAAAAAAAACAATGATGACGGGAAGAGCAATCACTTTCTACATGGCGCGTGTACGTCATAATGAAGGATTTTTCCCATAGCAGAGAGGCTGTATAGATTAGTCTGGAAGAAGGGGTTACCTCGAAATTATGATGCCAAGTACCCTAAATGGAGGACTAGTTCAAATGTGCAGACTCCTTACGAGTTGGTCCGTTTTTTTTTTAATGCGCGTCTGGCCACTGATGGCTGACTGCATACATGCGATAGTATTCAACCCCTAAAATGGAGCACATTTCCCTCATATCTTATCCTTGACCAATATAGTAGCTACAAGAATGGGTGAACACCTTCTAGATTCAGAAGGAGGTTCTCTTTCATCTGTGAAAATTTCATGGAGCTGCCTCTTAAAATAGAAAAAATTATGCGGGAAAAACAATCATTTTACACGGACTGTCATGTGAGTGATTTTTCCACATACAGGAGGCTGTTAGATGGCCTGAAGAAGGGTGTAGGAAGCTGAATAATTGCCACATCCAATGCCAGGACGACCTTCATTACATCAAAAAATAAAATTCAACAAAGACCAAATCAAAACGTTAGGCGCGCTTCCACACTTTTGAACTTACCCCTGCCATTCAGGACACTGCATGCAAAATTCAGCCTATCTCTACACCCATTGCTAGGTCCATCTAAACAGTCCTTCGCAAGTATGTGAAGTGATCATCAGCCACTCAGATAACTGATAGCAGACTAGCACATGTGAAAATGATTGCTTTTTCGCATAAATTTTTTTATTTTAAGAGCAGCTCCATGAAATTGTTTAAAAAGACAAGAGGGAGCGACATCCTTCTGAATCTAGAAAGTGTTCACTCCAAAAGTCTTGTTAGTAGCAACTATATTGGTCAAGAGACATGAGGGAAAATGTGTCCATTTTAGGCGTTGCAAATAACATTATTTTTGCACAATCATGCAAGAGCTCATTTAAAATTAAAAAACGACAATCCGTTAATGACGTTCAACATTTTGAACTACCCGCCCATTAGGTACTGCCTGCATTAATTTCGAGCTTCCGTACACCCTTCTTCAGGCCATCTAACAGCCTCCGTAATGTGGAACCCAATCACTCAATTATGACAGACAAAAAATCGCATGTAAGAAAGTGATTAAGCTCTTCCCGTACATAATTTTTTTATATTTTACAGAAGGAACAGCCTCCCAATAGAAAATCTGTAACAAAAGAAGCGGGACCTCCTTCTGAATACTAGAAAAGTGGTCTCACTCATTCTTGAATTAGCTACTATATTGGTCAAAATATCCAGAGGAAAAATGTGTCCAATTAATTAGCAGTCTGAATACCATACAATTTAGCAACATCACATTGACCAGACGCTCATTTCACAATATCTCAAAGGCACCAAATCGAATATAACACGTACTTCCACATTTTCGAACTACCCCCCAATTCCCGGACTAGCATGCCAAAATTCATGCT